>PVIY010054553.1:0-14172 GCA_004026745.1 Myrmecophaga tridactyla
GCCTGGGAATTGCCCTTTCTTAACAAACTCCAGGTAACTCTGATTGATCAGCAAAGATCACCATGTACATGAGACATGTTTGTATTCTCATGTATTCACTCTACAAACATTATTTATCAGCCACCCAGTTATTGTGCCACTGGCTGCAGGTAGATAGATGATGGAGATAGGAATGTCCTATCACAGTCTAATGAGAGAAAGGTAAAATATATATATATATATTGAACAAATTCTTACCTATTGAGATAAATGCCAAGAAAAAATAATTGAGAAACTAATATTTGCAAGGAGAGACCTACATTTAAGCTGAATTTGAAGGATATAATTGCTTCATGGAAATAATGGAAGGGTGGGGTAGGGAGTGGAATTTTTATACATATTTATTTTTAATTATTAAAGAAGTTGTAGGTTTACTAAAAAATCACACAGAAAATACAGAGCTCCCCTATATCCTGCCCTCCTGTTATTAACAATTCTGATTAGTATAGTACATTTGTTACAATTAATGAAATAATATTATTATAATTGTATGAAGTGTTAAGCAAAATTTTGAATATATGCAAGTCTCTGAGTCAAGAAAGAGTTTGGCAAATTCTGGGAACTCACCGAAGACCTTTGTGGTTGTAATGGAAAGTACAAATGGGAGCACATCACTTGGTAAAGTGAGCTGGCACCAAAGGACCACACTTAATCTGGCCGTCTGTTCCAGAAGAGCCCTCGAGCACCACGAGCAGAAGTTCTTCTAATCAACTCCTGAGATTGAAGCAAACTGTTTTGGTCCCTATGAGGCAACGTCCAGCTCTGAATTGCAGCAATAATTCTTTGAACCATTTGGAAATGCTTTTGTTTCTGAGTTCCTAGAAATATTATTTGTATATAAGAAGGACAAGTATGGATAATAAATGATTTCGCTTTTCCACCATTTTTTTAATCTTTTTCTGTTTATCTAAATCAGCAATCAAGAAAAGATTCCCATGAATTTATCTTTGGGGTTAGTGAATAATAATTCCTATTATTCCATTCCTTTACAAAATGCGACACAGAATGGCACATTCCTTGATGAGGTATTTAGAAGTTACTCCAGATGTGTATCACATGACGAGTTCTAGTCCTCTGAAACAATATAAAAACAATGAAATGTGCCAGAATGGATGCATCTTCTACCATCTCCTTGTCCCTTACCCCACTTTAAATGTTATCAGGATGATAATGCCTGACTGAAAAGGATTTCTAATCTGGTTTTGAAATTCAGATAAATGCATGAAAAATTATATATATATATGTGTGTGTATACATGAATATATAATATTTTTAATATATATTTTTAATATATATATGAAATGATATAAAATGATGAATTTAAGTTCTATAAAAATAGAATTTTGGGGTGAAATTTTTAGTAACTCAAAATTCTGGAAAATGTATCAGAGACAACATGTTAATTCCTAGGTACACATTCACCTTCTCTTTTGCACAGGAAATTCATATCTAAGGTGATCAGTACAGAGGGCTGATCCTTAGTCTGAGTATAATAGTTTCTTTTTGAGCAGTTCTTTTTGATGGAAGCATCTAAAATATTCCACCTCAGAGCTCTCCCTTACAAAATCCAAGAAACCTGTTCAACTTTAGGGGAAATAAAGATTCACGTTATCTGCTAGGACCCCATAAATTCTACTTTTTTTCTTTTGGAAAGTCACAAACTTTTCAGCAGTTTTAGTTTTGAAATAAACCAGTGTCAGTTCAACAGTCCTCCCATTTCACCTGTGTATTGGTTTGTTAAAGCTGCTGGAACACATTATCCCAGAAATGGAACAACCTTTATAAGAGAATTTATTAAATTGCAAAATTACAGTTCTAAGGCCATAGAAATGTTCAAGCTAAGGCATCCAGAGAAAGATTCCTTAACTCCAAAGAAAGGCCAATGGGTCCAGAACGCCTCTGTCAGCTAGGAAGGCATGTGGCTGGCATTTGCTGGGGTCTTTGGCTTATGGTTTCAAACAGCTTCACTAAGAGCATTTACATTCTGCATCTCCAAACATCTGAGTCTTGTGTTAATGCTGCTGCTTCTGTTGGCTCTGTCAGCTCTGGCACTTCTGTTCTCCAAGTGTCTCTGAGCTTCTCCAAAATGTTAACCCCTTTGAAAAGACTCTAGTAAACTAATCAAGATCCACCTTGAATGGGTGGAGTCATATCTCCATCTAATCAAAAGGTCACAACCCCAACTGGGTGTGTTGCATCTCCATGGGAACAATCTATTCAAAATTTTCCACCCTAAACAAAAAATCTGCCCCACGAGATTGGATCAGGATTAAAACATGACTTTTCTGGGGTACATAATAGTTTCAAACTGGCACAACTTGCTATCAATACTCTATGTAAAGATCTGCATTCAGCACTGAACTTAAGAAGTGAAACAGAGATCTATCAGGCTTGTTGATTTATTTATTCCTCCTATAGCAACCGTAACATTTTGAGTAGACCAGTAGACCAGGGTCTACTATGGTGATAGAGATTGCATTATGTCTTCCACAAAAAACATGCTCAAGTTTTAATCTGCCTTCCTGTGAGTGACAACCGATTTTTAAATAGGATCTTTGATTTGATTATTAAAGTGTAGATACATCTGTGAATAGGATCTTTAAAGAACCTGTTTAGATGAAGCCAAATCAAATCAGAGTGGGCCTTAATCCATATGGCTGTGGTCCTTGTAAGGAGAGTAAGTATAGATAGAGACACAGATGACTGAGCAGAAGTTGAAGCTGAAGGAGAAACCGTGTGATAGAAGCAAAACAAGGAAATCCAAACATTATGAAAAGTCAATACCAGAACACTACAGGTCACGCGGCACCTTGATATTCAACCTCTAGTCTCCAAACCTGGGACACAATAAATTCGTGTTGCTTGAGCCAACCAGTGTATGGTAGTTGTCATAATAGCCCTGGTGTACTAACCCAGATAGTAACTCGTTACTTTGGAGCCTTGATTCCATCCCTCTGGGAATTTAGAGACCCTGATTCCTTCAATTGTGCCCCTTCTTTCTAGCATTTTAGTGTTCCTCTGAAAAAAGAAAATGCTCTGGCCACCCCACTCACCCCACTCTTGATTCAACAATAAAATGAAACTTGGCATTTAAATGGTTATTTTATCAACTGATGCAATTTGCAATTTGCCTTTGATAAACTCCAGAGTTCTCAAAATTTGTTTATTCTGAAAACTATTTTTTAATCAATCCAGTATTTCTTCCAGTTCAAATAATGTTAACTGATATTAAATCAAAAAATCTTAATGTACATTGAAATAGCTAGTTAAATTGGTTTCCTAACAAGCAGCAATAAAATAATCTGTTACATTTATTCATTTTTTGTATTTCATGCATATTCAGTTTCTCAGAAAAGCAGTATATATTTTACATTGTTACTTTTCACATTATACATTTTAACATTGCAAATTTTATCCGAAACCCTTTAGATCATAGTCCTCAAGACTATTAAAATTAATACTAAAAGGGACAATTATATAATTATATAAGGCATTGCAATGTTTGGCACATGTTAAACCCTCAATACATGGTAGCTATTTTTCAATGCTGTCATTATTATTTCCTCTTTAATACCATTATATGGGAATGTTCTAGATAGCAACCTTAATACCTATTGCACTGTACAGACAGGCAAGTTTAGAGGACAAACCCAACATGGAAAAGTTTCAAATATGGGAGAAAATAATTTTAAAATGCAATAAAGAAAATTCCATACTTAAAATAATAGTTCAGTCTACACCTGAAGTTCAAGTAGGAAGAAAGCAGAAGAAGAAACAAGTAGAAAACTGTGAAATAGACAGGCATTGTCCTGGGCGAATTCTCATTTTCTCGTCTTGCAGACATCGAGATAGTAACATTTTTTCTTATTTCTACACACACATGATAAATCTGAGGCTCAGAGAGGATGGGGATCACACCGATAGTGAGAAATTGAATGAAGCCCCCCAAATCTGTCTTACACCCAAATCCAAAATTAGCCCTGTTGTCAGAGCCCACATTTGGCAGGACTGAACATCAGATCTGTGCCATATGTTTCATCACATGAATTCAAAATAATACTCTTTCATTCTTTCCTACAGGGGTGCTGCTAGTCAGGAGTAGGGAAAACATTTGTTTAATATGGATTTCTAAGTTGGATATAATAGCAGCTACAGTGTTCAACTAAACAAAGAATATTTAAATGTAGGAATCAAATTTCACCCTGAAAAAGCCTTCAGGATCAAAGATCATTAGGCTGAATGGTAAAAATGTTACCATACCAACCCATGTGGCATTCTCTCATCTCTCAGTTTTTATTTATCTAAACAATCTTATATCATATTGTGTTCTAGAGGTTACTTGCTTTATGTGTAAATAGAAGATTCTCAGCCAAACAGGGTAAAAATATTTATTTGCTTTGAGATTCTTTAACGTTTTTAATTGGTAAATATGCATGATGTACAGCAATTCTCAATATTTTTTGTGGGAGGAACACCTATTAAGCATTGTTGGAAAACTTGTGTTCTATGCTCAGAGGTAAAGAAACCTTCCTTTGGCTTGTGAATTATGTGATTTGATATTTAAACCATATTCCATGTTTGCAATTGTATTTTGTTAGGATCCCTTCTGTAAATGTATTTTAGTAACAAGTTTGGACCTGTCTTAGAAGAAAGTTTCTGGGTCACCTTAGAGAACTTCAAGTCAAAAAGGCACAAACGTCAGGTAAGATGGTGGAGTGAGGTCAACTGATTTCACCCTTGCTGCTTGGGACAAAATAGGGTATGGTGAGAGATGACTGGGGCTGTGGTATGGGGGGGGTGTATGATTTAAGAGGGTCTCTAGGGTTTCTTGGAGAGGAGAGAGTCTGGGGTATCTAGATGGGGAAAGCAGGGTGAGTCCGATCAGCTGTGATCCCAACCAGCGGTGGGCTATGGCAGGCAAGGAAGTGCAGATCCGAAGGAGCTGACAATCCCTTTGCTCTGGCCTGCCCCAGATGCTGTCTGTGGAAATCCCTTGAGGGACTTTGCAGCTAACTGGAGATAATACCTGGCTGTCTGCTGTGAAAAGCCATGCACCTGGGAGCTGGGACCCACAAATAGCCATCCAACAGGTTGAAAGTGGATCCACCATGTGCCAGATGTGATGACTCAGCTATTCACCCAACTATTGCTGTTCACTCCTCCATCACGCCATTGCTGGCCAGGAGCAGCAACCCCACTGTGCATGCCATCTCCCCAGTCTGCCACTATGGTCAGGAAGGGGTGGGGCCTGAGGAGAGGAAGTGCCTCAAGAGTGTTAAGTACAGGTGGAAAACTCCTTATCTGCCTAGTTTTCTTTAAATGTATTTTTTCTTCATACTTTTATTGCTATTAGCATTATTTTATTTTATTATTGCCTTTTAATTTTCTCTTTCTTCTGTGGGCACCAGTCTAAGTTCATTCCCAATATATTTTGGCTGTCTTCTTCTGACTTTGGGCCTACTACTGTTGAGGTGTGTTATTCATATTTTTGGGGGGGAGGGGTACATGAACTGGGAGTTGAGCCCATATCTACCACATGGCTGGCAAGCAGTCTGCTACTGAACTACCTTTACACACCTGCCTAGTTTTTAATAGACCCTCAAGTAGAATTATATTCCCTACATGAGATCTGGGCCTTGGTTTGGTAGAGGATTACTGACAAATCAAGTGCAAAAGGGAATCATTAACACAAAACCAAGTAAATACAAAACCTTAGAAGAATAAAGTAAACCAACTTGTGAAAGAACCTTGTTAAGACAATTAAATGCCCCAAACACAACAGAAAATAACAAAGTGTGTGAAGATTTAGGCAAAGCCAAAATACCAAATCAAAACACTGTAGGGACACAGAATACAGAACAAATACTCAAGGATATTTACAAAGAAATAAAGGATATCAGGAAGACACTAGAAGAGAATAAAAATAATTTAAAGAATCAAATAGAAAAATGACATCTCACAGAGATGAAAGATAAAGTAAACCAAATTAGAAATAAACTAAAAACCCATGACAGCAGATTCAAGGAAGCAGAAGAAAAAATAAGTGAGCTAAAAGCAGAACAATTGAAGTAGAGCACTCAAAAGAACAAATGGTAAAAATGATGGTTAAAATGGAGCAGATTCTTGGGAAATGATGGGCAAGAGATATGGAAATATAAGAATCATTGGTGTCCCAGAAGGAGAAAAGAAACGTAAAGGGCTGGGAAAGTTAGTTGAAAACATAATCAGAGAAAACTTCCCAACACTTATAGAAATATAAATATGCAAATAAAAAATGCACAATGAACCCTAAATAAAATAAACCCAATAGATCTACTCCAGGACACATACTAATCAAATTGCCAAATCTTGAAGTGAAGTAGGAAGTCCTGAAAGCATCACAAGAAAAGCAATCAACTACATACTAAGGAAAACACATAAGACTGAGTTTGGGCTACACAACAGGTACCATGGAGGCAAGAAGGCAGCGGTATGATATACTAAAAATCCTGAATGAGGAAAGCTTCCAACCAAGAATGCTTTATACCACCAAGTTGTCTTTCAAAATTGAGGGGCAGATTAAAATATTCAAAGACAAACAAAGACTGAGAGAGCCAGTTAACAAGAGACCTAGACTACAAGAAATATTGAAGGGAGTCATGTCAGCTGAAAAGAAAAAAAAAAAAAAGCAAGAGAGGGAAGTCTGGAGGAGGGAATAGAATTAAAGAGTGCCAGTAATGATCACTTAAAAGATAAAAAGAGAGAGACGGTAAAGAATATGCAGATCTGACTAACAAAAATCTAAAGGAAAAGATGGTAGATTTAAGAACTGCTTTTACAGTAATAACTTTGAATATTAATGGACTAAACTCACCAATTAAAATATACAGCCTGGCAAAATGGATTAAAATAGAATCTATCTATGTGTTGTTTACAAGAGACACATCTTAGACACAAGGACACAAGCAGATTGAAAGTTAAAGGGTGGAAAAGATATTCTATACAAGTTGTAATCAAAACAGAGCAGGAGTAGCAATACTAATATCATATAAAACAGATTCAAAAACATCCAAAGAGTCTAAGAAAGACACTACATATTAATAAGAGGGACGATTCACCAAGAGGAAATAACCATCATAACTATTTATACTCCCAATCAAGGAGCTCCAAAGTACATGATGCAAACATTGGCAAAACTGAAGGGAGTAATAGATGTTTCAACAATAGTAGTGGGAGAATTCAATATACCACTCTCCTCTTGTTCTATCTATCTATCTATCTATCTATCTATCTATCTATCTATCTATCTATCTATCTATCTATCAATCTATCTATCTATCAGACTGGATTAACAATGAAATAGAGAAACCAAACAATGCAATAAATGAATTAGACCTTGTGTTGGTTTTAAAGAATATATGTACCCTAGAAAAGCCATGTTTTAATCCTAATCCCATTTTGTAAAGGCAGCCATTTCTTCTAATCCCTATTCGGTACTGCATGTTTGAAACTGTAATTAGATCATCTCCCTGGAGATGTGATTTATCAAGAGTGGTTGTTAAACTGGATTAGCTGGAGTTGTGTCTCCTCCCATTTGGGTGGGTCTTGATTAGTTTACTGGAATCCTATAAAAGAGGAAACATTTTGGAGAAAGCAGGAGATTCGGAGAGAGCAGAATGACATAGCCACGAGAAGCAGAGAGTCCATCAGCCAGCAACCTTTAGAGATGAAAAAGGAAAATGTCTCCTGGGGAGCTTTATGAAACAGGAAGCCAAGAGAGAAAGCTAGCAGATAATGCCATGCTCGCCATGTGCCCTTGAAGCCGAGAGAGAAACTGTGACTGTTCACCATGTGCCTTCTCACTTGAGAGAGAAGGCCTGAACTTCATCGGCCTTCTTGAACCAAGGTATCTTTCCCTGGATGCCTTTGATTGGACATTTCTAAAAATTTGTTTTAATTGGGACATTTTCTCTGCCTTAGAACTGTAAATAGCAACTTATTTAGTTCCCCTTTTTAAAAGCCATTCTGTTTCATATATATTGCATTCTGGCAGCTAGCAAAAAGAACAGACCTAATAGACATAGATAGATCATTACACCCCAGAATGTCTGGTTGTACATTTTTCCCTAGTGCACATGGGACAGTCTCTAGAATAGATCATATGCAGGGACACAAAATAAGCTTTATAAATTTAATAAGCTAGAAATTACCCAAGCATTTTCTCTGACCACAGTGGAATTAAGCTGGAAATTAATCAGCAAAGAAACAGAGCTTTCACAAATATATGGAGATTAAATGATAACACACTTAAATAATCAATGGGTCAAAAAAGAAATTGCTAGCTAAATTAGTAAATATCTGTAGGTTAATTATAATGAGTATATAACATATCAGAACTTATGGGATGTGTTAAAGGCATTACTGAGAGGGAAATACACAGTCCTAAATGCGTATATTAAAAAAGAAGAGCAAAAAGTGAGGATTTACACTGCTCACCAGGAGAAATTAGAGAAAGAAAAGAAAACTTACCCCAAAACAAATAAAAGAGGAGAAGATGCTAAAATATATGGTGATTCCTCAGAAAACTAAATATTTATTTGCTGTACAACCCAGCAATACAAATACTAGACATATGCTTGGAAGAGCTGACAGCAGTGACACGAACAGATACTTTCACACTGATGTTCAAAGCAGCACTATTCAGTACAGCCAGAAGATAGAAACAATCCAAATGTCCATCAATAGACAAGTGGATAAACAAAGTGTGGTATAGACATATGATGGAATATTATGCAGCAGTTAGATGAATGAGGTCCTAAAACATATGACAACGTGGATTAACATTGAGGACATAATGCAGTGTATTAGTTAGGGTTCTCTAGAGAAACAGAATCAACAGGGAACACTTGCAAATATAAAATTTATAAAAGTGTCTCACGTGGAACACAGAGTCCAAAATCCACAGGGCAGGCTACGAAGCCGACGACTCCGATGGAGGGTCTGGATGAACTCCACAGGAGAGGCTCACCAGCCGAAGCAGGAATGAAACCTGTCTCCTCTGAGTTCTCCTTAAAAGGCTTCCCATGATTAGATTTAGCATCACTAATTGCAGAAGACACTCCCCTTTAGCTGATTACAAATGGAATCAGCTGTGGATGCAGCTGACGTGATCATGACCTAATCCTATGAAATGTCCTCATTGCAACAGGCAGGCTAGTGCTTGCCCAATCAGATAAACAGGTACCACAACTTGGCCAAGTTGACACGTGTCCCTAACCATGACATGCAGAGTGAAATAAATCAGACAAAAAGGACAGATATTGTTTTATTTCACTATTATAACTCTGGTAAAGGTAATCTTAGAGGTTACACTGTAGAATATAGGAAACAGAGAGGTACACAAAATCTAGAGACCAGGGGAAGTCTACCCAATGAGGTTGAACTTAAAGGCAAAGGAATAGATAGAAGTGATGGCAACTAACTAGTGAGCTTATAAGTAAAATTGTCATACTGAGATGAATATGGTTGAAAGAGGATGTAGGGTGCCATATATCACACTGATTAAATCTATAATTATAAATAAGTTCTTGCATGAATTATTTCAAAAGTTTGATATCAGACAGAGAGACATATAGGGGGGAAACTAAAAATGCATTCTATGGCCAATAGTTAACAGGGAGATATACCAATAGCACCAACAGCATTACGAAGGGCAAATAATTGGGGAGGAGGGACAAGTGATAAGGGGTAGTTTTGATTTGATATTTGGTAATACTTTGTTTATCAGTTCTTTCTTGCTATGGACCAATGAAAATTGCCCCAAATTGAGAGTGCTACTGAATGAAGTGAAGATATGGTAAGGCATGGTTTGTTTATTTCAGACATTGTCTGTGATGCCCAATAGACGGAGGAAGCCAAAAGGTAAAACCACTGAGAAGTGGAATGATGAACTGTGATACATTTGTATGATGGAACATGTATGATGGAACATCCAAAAAGGAAGGATGTAGAGAGGCATGTAACAAACTGAATAAACTTTGGGGATAATGTGTTGTGCAATATAAGGCAGAAACAAAAGAGCAAATATGCTAAGGTCTCTTTCAGAAAATACTTATGAGAAAATTGGAACCTAGATTGTAAACTCTTATAGCAGCTGCACTTAGACTGAAGTTGCAAGTATATTTCTAGATCCTGAGACACTGAGCTTTGTGTGTATCAGCTGACATTTTTCTGGAAGTTTGGTTAACTCTATGACACCTAAGACTCAAAAAGAGTGCTGGAGCCCTGAAAGATAGCATAACTATATAAAATAACATTTAAACTAACTGAAAAGGAGATTAGGTTTCAATTAGAGATAAAAAATGAGGCCATTCTGGGACTAATATTAATCAGAATACGGGGTAAAAGTTGATAGTGTATGTACTCTAGGCCCTCAGCTTCTGTATGAGCCCGAAGACAGTGAATTTTATTATTTCTAGAACCTAAATTTTCTGTAACATCTGATGTAAATCAACCTGTCTGGATAGCTAATTTAAACAACCCAAATTCCTGGAGTCCAGAGCAGGAATAAGGCCTTGCAATTCTGTATATTCTGTATATTACTGTAAAGGAATACCAGGATAAACTCAGACTAGGGTGCGCAGAAAATTAAAGAGTATTGTGAGAGCCCCTTGTGGGTCTGAAGGAAAAATAAATATGAAACTATTAACCTTTCTCATTTGAGAAACCCCAGATACCCTCTCAAACATTGGGAACTCCCAAGAAAATAGGCGAAACTCTTGATTTTGATGCTTGCCCTTATGAAACTTATTTCTGAGTGGAGAAGCTAAGACTACCTACAACAAGTCCTTAGAGTTGCTACTAGGAAACTTCTTTTGTTGTTGTTGCTCAGATGTGGCCTCTCTCTCTCCCTAAGTTGCACTCTGCAAGAAAATCATAACCCTTCCCCAATGTGGGACATGACATTCAGGGGTGAAAGTCTTCCTGACAATGTGGGGTGTGACTCCCAGGGATGAGCCTGGCCCTGGCACTGTGGAATTGCCAACACCTTCCTGACCAAAAGAGTAAAGAAGTTTGATAAAATAAGGCATCAATGGCTAAGAGAGATCAAATAGAGTCAAGAGGATATTCTGGAAGCTATTCTTGTGCAAGCTTCAGTTAGATAGGGTTAGTTGCCATGGTTTGCTTAACCTCAACCAGCATCCTTCCTGTTAACTCTTAAGAAAACCTAGGGCTCCAGCTGAAACTGTATAAAAGTTTCATGCACTAAGATTGCTTTCCTGGAACCCTATAATTTCCAAGGGGTCCTTAGGCCAGATAAATCCTAAAACCCAGAGGGATCAGCCTCTCCAAGATTATCAAGTAATTATATCCCCCTATCCTTTAGTGTTGACATCCTTCTCAACATCAAAAAGATCCCTATAGATTGGGAGAAGAATCATAGGAGAAGGAGGAGATATAAGAAAGAAATTACAATTTAAGAAATGAATATGGCCGCTGAATCACTATATTGATATTTCTTCTAGCCTCCAGCATTGGGAGCAGTCAGGAGGAAAAATCTGAAATAGTGGAATGGTAACTCATAACAAATTCTGAACTCTGTTGTGTAACAACTTGTTGAAGTGTACTTTGAAAATTATTGCTTTTCCTTTCTTTTCTTTGCAAATACTTTATAGTTCATAATATGAAGCATTTTTTTAAAAAAAAAGGAAAGACACAAATGTAGCCAAACCATCAAAGTTGGAAATCAAAGAGTGGGTTGATCTGAAATGGAAGCTGAAAACATAGTGGTAGAATAAGCAAAAACACCACTAGTCATGGGAAGTAGAGCTATACTCACCAAATTTTTAATTGCACATCTCATCAGAAAAAAATGCAAAATCTCCAACATGCATGCACTAATGTGCAATTATAATATAGATATTAAAAAACGTGAATAAAATAAACAAGGCTTACAGTTCAGCTAGAGAAGAAATACACAATGTCAATATTGCTTCAAATGAGCTTTAGCTAGTGTCTTAAGGCACAATATATACTCAAGGCAACTGTATCAAAGGGTTCTCTAGAGAAACAGAATCAACAGGGAACACTCCAAAATATAAAATTTATAAAAGTGTCTCACGTGACTGCAGGAACGCAGTGTCCAAAATCCACAGGGCAGGCTGTGAAGCCAACAATTCCGATAGAGAGTCTGGACAAACTCCACAGGAAAGGCCTGCTGGCCGAAGCAGGAAGAGAGCCTGTCTCTTCTGAGTCCTCCTTAAAAGGCTTCCAGTGATTAGACTGAGCATCACTCATTGCAGAAGACACTCCCCTTGCCTGATTACAAATGGAATCAGCTGTGGATGCAGCTGATGTGATCATGATCTAGTTCTATGAAATGTCCTCATTGCAACAGACAGGCCAGCACTTGCCCAACCAGACAAACAGGTACCACCACTTGGCCAAGTTGGCACATGAGGCTGACCATGACAGCAACATTTATACTTCTTTCAAAATGAATGTAAATTACATTTCAGAATGTCTTCCTGAAAATTCTGACAACTGTGATGAAGGGCCATCAAGGGCACATTGTGTCAGGAACTGGGGTGGCACCATGTTTCCCATCTTTTTGCCATTTGTTTGCACTTACAGATGACTACGGTCTGTAATCCACAGCGCTTTAGTAAGGATCCATTTATAGACCCTTACCCATTTTGTGAAGGTGTATGTACAGTCAAACTCAATAATATGTTCTGTAAACTCACTTGTCTGGTTGTGGGCATATGATTGGGAAAGAGGAGAAGGGAACTGTGATGAAGCCCTCAGGATGCACTGTGGATGTCTCCTCTTTCTTTAGAATACCTCACTCATCCTCTGGAACCCAGAACCAAAGGACAGGAGAACCTAATAAAAATGCCATTGTCAGCTTAGTGTATTAACTGTTGGCTAAGATTATTTTCTTCTGATTTAGCTTAACAATAAATATAAAGAGATGTTCTAATATTCTCTTCTATACTTCAACAAATAATCTTATGTTATCTATTGGACACAAGATTGAAACTCAGAGACCACTGATTTAGAAATCAGAATGAGAAAACATGGGAAGAGATGGATTTGATTTAATATTAATGATTTTTCAACTGGTAAGAAGTGGAATATGCCAGTATGGAAAATCAGAAAAATGAGGACTTTTTCCTTAAAGGGTCAACTATTAAGTGTCTATGTCATGGGGTGAAGTAGACATAAAGCCACCTAATATGTGCTAAAGATCATCCCAGTGACCTCCCCATTATTGTAATTTTTTTTTTCTCCCACAAAGAAGTGTATTTTCCCCTTCTTAAAATGAGAAGAAGTCAAATCTCAAGAATGTTCAATAGCTTGGCCAAGGTCAAGGAGTTTTTAATAGCTTGTGAAGCCCTTGGCCTTCTGATTCCTGCTCAGTGTTCATAAGGCATGAACTCTCTAGACCTCAGTTTCCTCCTCTGAGAGAGGAGCACCATGAATTATGCATCATCCAAGGCTTGTGGCAGCTTAAGATTCATTGAATGATTTTAAAATGAGTTTATAATGTTTAGTGTAAGTGCAGGTAAGAAAATGTGTTCCTGTTCTGCAGGGTAGCATCTTGTAGTCTATATAGAAAGTGGATGTGATTGATGTTCCTGTTTATAACTCCCTATACTGAAAGGAATCAAGCATGTGCTACACTATCTCCTTCATTCAGGGAAAATTAGCACAATCCCTTACAGTACATAAACAAGGACTCATCAGGTTTGTACTGCAGTATATAAACACAGGTATGGCCTTTAACATTTCCAGAAGCAAAAATTGATTTTTTTCAAATCCTGAAGAATGACAGACAGTTTTCATTTCTTTATTCTCCCTGGAGACTGTTTCTTATGAAATTGCTGGCTATTTAAAAGAAAATGTATTTCTTAAATACTCAGAAAAATATTGTATTGTCATTCACTTATGATAGCAGCTGGGTTCTTCAGAAAATTTAATCCATTCCCCCATTTTCATTCAAGGCATGTTATGCTGCACTTCACAGAGAGAGAAATATAATAATTCAGATGTGGCTATACTGCTGCCATCACAAAGCCTACAAGTGATAACAATGACCATTACAGGATAAGCTCTTAAATTTTTTGCAACACCATTAAGTATTGGTGACCA
>PVIY010054554.1:0-14160 GCA_004026745.1 Myrmecophaga tridactyla
AGAGAGGTCTTGTCTCACTTGGCTCTTCTTCCAGGTGGCAGATGGAGCCATGTGAGAATGACAAGGACATCATAAAGTCTTCTACTTATTTGAGCTTTTCAAAGCTTTTTCCCCACCTACACTTCACTGTCTCTCTTGCTCCTTCCATTTCCTCCATCCTCCATGGCTTCTTCTCCTCTCCCCCTCCAGCCAGGCTTTCTTCTGGAGACACCAAAGGTCCATCCACCTGCTGTTAGGACAGTGCTTCTAGGTGGTGACATGACAATGGGTGCTTCTGCCCAGCTGCCCCCACCTCGGCCCATCCAAGAAGCCAATCCTCTCTCTCCTTCCCCATCCCTACTTCCTTCTGGGAAGCAAACCCTACTGGGATGGGGCTTGTTTGGCCAAGCAAGACTTTCTGTCTGCAGAACTTCTGAAGTCCTATCTAACTCTAGGTCTCAACCCTTGCAAAGCCTTTTACTCCAAAGAATTCCTTGACTTTCCTTCTTCAGTTTGAACCCATGTATTAAATGGGTAGTTCTCCAACTTCCCCCAGATTACAGGCCTGCCAATTTTCAGGAACCCTCTTCAGAACACACCAAGGTTTTCCCTCCTAAATCTGGAAACCTGGGTCTGTCAATGGAGCATTCCTTCTGAGACACAGACGGGCTGTAGGGGAAATTATTCTGTTGTTGACCTTACACGATCTATTTGAATTTACACGGGGTCCCAAGCAGAACCACAGGGGTCCCCTCTGACATCTTCACCCGCTCCCTGGCTTCTTCCCAATCCCATTCCTGACAATGCTGCCTCTTCCTTGCCAAGGGAAATAACCACTTTGTGGACAATGGTTTCCTGGCATCTACATTGACCAATTTCAGGGAAAACAGGTCTTGTGTTCAGCTTTCCCTGGAAATCTCACCATTCTCCCTCTGGCTTTCTAACCTGTAAGTAACTGCAAGCCCTTGTGAAACAGGCAACGCCTGGCAGGATGCTGGGGTTCTGGCTTGGTCACAATATCATCCAATGATCCTTTCTTGGAGAATCATCTGGAGAAATTTCCCTTAGGATTAAAAATCAGGAAGTACTGCATGATTGTTTTTATGTTTTGGGATATTGTGAACTGTGGGACTGATTGTATTTCCCTTTTTATATGGATTAATTGAGAGTTTGGAAGTGTGTGTGTGCTGGACCTTGCAGCCTCGACTATGCTGTTATTTGCCCTTTGCTCTGGGATAGCCTCACTTAATTGTAGAGTAGTCTTGGCTCCAGGATGGAGCCTGGGGCAAGCCAACCTTGAGGCTCTTTCAGGGGAGGGGGCAGCGGGACAGGACTCTGAGACACTTGCATGGGAGGCTGTTCAAGGGAAGGAAAGGGACAAGGTACTCACCTGAGCAGGGATAATAAAACTGACCTCCTCAAGCTGCTGTGAGGCCTAATGGAGTTACTGATTACAATCAAATAAATGAAAAAGGTCTGGCTTTTTCAAATTCAAGGAAACATGTTCTGTTTTGTTTTTCCCTTGATTCCAACCCATTACCACTGAACCCAAATCAGCATGCCACCTACTTCCTGCGGGAGCTTTGCAGACTGGGGGAACCCTCCTAATACATTCTGCTTCCTTCTCTCCCCGCCCTCCCACCTCACCTCTCCCAGATGTGTGCAGCTCACAGAGAGCAGACCGAGGATTCCTTTGCCGCCATTCTGCTTGAACAGTGTCTAGCACATAGCAATAACTTAATAGACACTTGTTAAAGCAACGAATTCTTACTGGCCTTCCACATGTACTCTGTCCCTATCTAGATCATTCTCTTTTCACCACAAATCTTGTCACTTCCCTGCTTAAAACTTCTCAATACCTCCCCATTGCATTTAGGGCAAAGAAGAAAATTCTTGGCACCCACTCCATATGGAAGGCAGTAAAGTGGAGGTGGAGGTAGAGCCACCACGAAGCTCTTGTACCTCCCTTCTGGGTCCTTGCTTGCGTGGCCCCCTCCAAAGCTCTGCACCTAATTTTGTACTTGTAGCTTTGTACTTGCATCCCTGAGCTTGGTAGTTGAGAGGACGGGCTTTGGGGCCAGGCTGCCTGCATTTCTGTCTTGGCTCCATCCCTGACTAGGTGTGCCTCAGTTTCCTCATCTGTAAGAAGAGAGTAGAAATAGATGTACCATAAAGGGTAATGTTCACTAAAAGAGTTCATATGGGTGAAACACTTAAGACAGTGCCTGGCATGCAGTAAGCGCCACGTATTAGCTGCTGCTGAGCAGGGTCCTACATGATTGGGCCCCTGCCTGCCCTAGCAGCGCCATCTCACTCCTCTTGCCTCCACCCCCATCCCTACCCCTTCTGTCTCTGCCCTGGCCACAGGGCCTTTGCATATGCCATTTCTACTCCTTGGTATGCTCTTCCTGCCCAGTTGGTCCTCGTGCTTTTCTTTCGGTCAGCGTTCCAGTAGAAAACAGATGGCAGATGCAAAAGGGTTTGGCATAAGAGATTTTAATGAAAGGAGTATGTGCGGAGATGTGTGGGTAGAGTTCAGGAACAAAAAAAAGGGATGGCGAGGTGCCATCAGCAGGGATTTCTTACCACCCTTAGACCTGAAGGGTCCGGGCAGGAAACAGTGTTACCAGAATCCAGAGAATCAGAGGGAGCTCCATAGCTGCAGCAGAGGGGCCACCCCATGGGAGCTGGGGTCCCAGGGGAGCACAGCCAGAACTGTGGCCAAGCAGGGAGGGAGCAGGGGCCAGCCAGAGGGCAAAGAAGCCTGAACACACAGCCCATGAAGGTCACCCCCCCCCCAGGCACCAAGCAGGACAGAGGAGGTTAGGGAATGATGAATTGGCAGAGGTGGGGGTGCAAATGGAGAATAATCAGCATATTGTCCTTCAAGGCTAAGCTCAAAGGCCACTTTCTTTAAAGAAGACCTTTCTGACCTGAGCTTAGTTTGGATCCCCCCAATAAACATTCTCAAAGCTCCCTGTGCGAAGGCTCCAGGCACTAGGGTAACTTTCCAGAAACCTATAACCTCCAGATGGGTCCCTGGATCAGATAAGTCCTGAAACGCCAAGGGCTAGTCTCTCCAGAATATCAACAGTTTCCACCCCCCTAATCCCATTACCGACAGCCCCTTCCAACATGAAAAAGTCTGGATGGCCATAGACCAAATACCCCTAAAGAGTGGGAGAAAGGTCAAAGGTGATGGTAGGGTTATACAGAGAAGGTAGGGTTTAATAACCAAGTATGAGTGCTGAATCTTTATATTGATATTTCTTTTAGCCTCCAGTATTTTACAGCAGCTAGAAGTAAAAACCTAAAATGGTGGAATTGTAACCCATACCAACCTCTGAAATCTGTTCTACAATTTATTGTAGTGATGTGCTTTGAAATTTATTGCTTTTGTGTGTGTGTATTAGTTAGGGCTCTCTAGAGAAACAGAATCAACAGGAACACTCGCAAATATAAAATTTATAAAAGTGTCTCATGTGACCGCGGGAATGCAGAGTCAAAAATGTGCAGGGCAGGCTGTGAAGCCGACGATTCCGATGGAGGGTCTGGATGAACTCCACAGGAGAGGCTCACCAGCCAAAGCAGGAATAGAACCTGTCTGCTCTGAATCCGCTTTAAAAGGCTTCCAGTGATTAGATTAAGCATCACTCAATGCAGAAGACACTCCCCTTGGCTGATTACAAATGGAATCAGCTGAGGATGCAGCTGACGTGATCATGATTTAATTCTATGAAATGTCCTCATTGCAACAGACAGGCCAGCACTTGCCCAACCAGACAAACAGGTACCACTGCTTGGCCAAGTTGACACATGAACCTGACCCTGACAGTGTATATATGTTATCTTTCACAAGAAAAGAAAAGAAAATTTCTTCTAGCCTCCAGTGTTTTGGAGCAGCTAGAAGGAAAAATCTGAAATAATTTGAATGGTAACCCATAATCAACTTCGAAATCTGTTCTGTATCCACTTGTTGAAGTGTACTTTGAAAATCATTGCTTTTTCTTTCTTTTCTTTGTATATATGTCTATTTAATAAGAAAAAAAACATTTCTTAACAAAAGAAGTAAGGTCTATTTTTCCTTCCCTTGAACTGGGGTGGGCTTGTGACTACACTGAATGTGACACTCAATAACTTCTTTGGGTGATCTTAAATTGTGATGCAGATTAGGCTTGTTTCTTCTGGGCCATTAACTTTTGTAGCCTTAAGCTTTTTTTTACCCTAGTAGGAGTAAGTAATCCTACTTCCTTTGTCGCCATAAACTCAGGAATCCCAGACCACGTGTGCAGACCTGATACACATGTCTGGCCAATTCTCAGCTGAGCATCCCCCTGCAGCCAGTATCAACCACGACATATGTGTGTGATGATTTCAGCTTCCAGAACCCAGTCGTCCAGCATTCAGATCTTACAAACCGATGCCGTGGGTCTCATGGAACTGAGACAGGCTGCCCTTTGTGCCATTTACAATTTTCTGAACAAAAACATTTGAAAGTATGGTAAAATTTTGCTTTTTTTTTTTTTAACCACTAAGTCATGGGTGTTTTGTTATATGGAAAGAGATTACTGCAACATGAATTAATACTGTTTTCACTCCTTAATCTAGACTGGCATTTTCTGGATATAAAACAGCACTAATTTCTGTTGCTCTTTCACAGCATATGACACACAGTTTAGGAAATTTATCGAAAGGTGAAATGCTGTCAATGGTTGCAGCTAGTGCCATAATTGACCCTTTAAAAGGCCTTTCCTGAATTATATCAAACGTACTGACTGATTTTAATAGGGAACAAGGTAGGACTAGTGAATTCTGCAAGCCTGTGTTCAATTTAGCACTTTATTTGCCACAAAATAAACATATAAGTAAAAAATAAAGTTTCATGAAGTTGAATAGGCATTTCATAACTATATGTAATTACTTTTCCATAACTGTATATAATAAACAGTGAGGATAATTCATACAGAGAGAAGTGTCTATTTCCAAAAGGAAATAAATTATTACACCCTCCATGATGTAAGTGGCCCAGTGTAATAAACTTACCACCAAGTAGTTGACTGGTCGACCTGGGGAACGATGTCATTATGAGGGCATGTGGGTTATCTCTGCTGTTGGTCACATTGGAACTCAGTGGGAGCCACAGGTAGATCCCCCTTTTAGTGGAAGCCCATATTACAAAGTCCATGAATAGCCCCCATTATTGGCGACTTATTGTTTTGTTTATATATCTGTTGAGCAAGGACAGAGACTAACATCCACAGAATGGGTCTCCTACCACCTATTTACTGACATTTGCCTTGGTTTGGGTTTTCCATTAGTGAGCATTTCTATAAGATACAAATATGCTCTCACTTTGTGCTCCTTCCAAGATATATATCCATAAAAAAACTTTCCAGATATCCTTTACCATCAATTTTCAATTTTGTGCCTTATAATTCATTAACAATGAAGCTTAACCAATTGTCACTTCCCATGGATGAATGTTGAAATTATAATTCTGGTCACCTTTGCTTACAGGCAAAAAGAACGGTAGAATGTATCATTCAATTTTCTGTCTACAGTGAGAATATACTGCCCACTCTTGAGTGGGCCCATACTGCTCCAGCCAGCCACTTTCATGTGGCACCAGTTTATCATGTGAAAAGACCTGAATTGTTTTCATCCTTAGCCAAATAGTCATAGGAAACTCCCCACAAAGGCATTGCTATGTGCTGATGAAGAAGATAATGCAATAAAACAAGAATAGGCTTCTGAATCATTGATTGTGCAGCTAACTTGGGCATTCAGATATTGAGTGAACATAATCTAGTATATACTGTTTCCATTTTAACTACGTTGGCTGCAAAAGATTAGAATTCAGGTTTAAACTACTGTTGGATAACTGATGGATTGGAAATTGCCATTAGAAGTCAGAGGAGGTACCACTGAAGTCAGTGTTGCCGTCTAAGCCAGTATTAAAGAATAGGGCATGAATTTCCAGTTGTGTAAGCTATGGAGTGATTGTACTTTAACAGGAGATCTGCCTCTGTAAGCCATAATGTCTTACAATCCTGATAGATTAGTGGTTCATGTCCTTTCTTCTTCTAAAACATCCCATATTTTTGGAATCAGAAATCTAATCATGCATACCTGATTTTCACACTTAGAATAATGCTTTACAAATAAAAGACCCTCAATGAATGTTTGAAAAACGAATTTGTCATTTACTCATATACTAAACCTGTGACTCTTTTTTATTCCAACATAATCTTACGCTGTTATTTAATTTTTCAGATGATATTCATGTCCTTCCCTGCTAATTTTAGGCAGGATATGGGTAGGAAGAGTTATGTGTATATCTATCTATCTATCTATCTGCAGGTCACAAAAATATATAGATATATATATTTTTTGTAAACTTGTAATGCCCAGCAAGGTGCTGTTCACTTATAAATGCCCAATAAATGTGTAAGTGGGTACCTGAATGATTTCATTCTCAGTAAATTTGGAGTGAGATGTTTAAGTCCTGTTGCCTACAATAATCTTAGTTTCACACTTAAAGAGGATATGTGCTGTCATCAATTCTGTGAACCATATGTGCTGGGTACAATGTGGAAATAATATTGATAAGCATGAAAAAAAAAAAGCTCCCTGTGCTTCTCCATCAGAGCACAAGCCCCAGATATAATTACTAATTTATGGGGCAGTCATTTTCTACTTGACGTCTATTTCCTCTGCCAGAAAATCCATTCCCTGACAGTGGGGACCACATCTGTATTGTTTACTTCTGGACCTCAGCATTTAGCACAGTGCAGAGATACATGAATTAGTGAAGGAATGAATAAAAGGAACTCACCACCCAGGAAGGCAGGGAGACAGGAGAGCCAATGTGTGCAAAAAATAACAACACTCCTGTCTGTGATGGAGTGATCCAACATTCTCTGGGAGTTGGAGGAAGGCCACCCAATCCATCTCAGAAATGAGGATGGATAAAGGCTCCCCAGAGCAGGAGACAGGAGCTGAGTCTTGGGAGGCCAGAGTAAAGAGAGCACATATGCTTTGCAGATACAAAATGGGGTGTTTGGTCATCCCATTGCAATATTCTGTTGCGACCCAAGAGTTTATGTAAAATGGACACTGGAACTCACTGTTCCATTCACATCATTCCATCCATCCTCCATCCACATGTACCCAGAGGTCTACCAGCTGGGGTCCTTCACCTGAGGGCTCACTCTTGGCCAATGCACAGGGCAGGTCCGAGTGCCCTCATATAACGACAATGGGAGGTGGAGGACAAATGGCCCAGCTCCCTTGTCCCTCAGTAGTAATTACTCTGTGGTTCAAGTCTAGAGGTCTCCAATGGGATTGAGCCCCCTATTGCCCAAAGTGGAAACTTCTTAAGAAGGTACCAGTTCTTTCTTGGCTGCCTTCTCTTCCAGCCTTACTTCTTCATTCCTTTGCTGTGTTTCCTGTGATCTCCTCCCAAATAAATCATTTGCACTCAAATCCCTACCTCAGGATCTACTTCTAGGGAAGCCCAACCCTAGAAACAAGAGAAGAGAGGAGAAGCTCACTTACCAGGGTGGGAGAGTAACTAGGGAGAAGCAAACCCTCTAAAGAAGGTGGGCCTAGGGGGTCAAACCAGAATGTCCAAGCCCAGGACCCATGACAGCAGAAGAAGGTTGGCCCAGTTCTGGAAGAGTGCCCGTGGCAGTGAGAAATCCAGAATGCAGTGTAGACCTTGGGAACCATACTGGATAGGGGCTTCTTGGAGATTGAAGGCTAGCATGATGGGAACTTGGCTAGCAAGATGAAGTGTGGGGACAGTGACTTCAGCCATAGGGAAGGAATTGGAGAGGACAGAGCAGAGTCCAAGACCACAGTGGTGGGCTGACATTAAAGACAAACACAAGGACAAAGGGGCCTGGTTCACAGATACCAGAAGGAAGAATTTCAGTGGAAACCCATTTATAGACATGGCCCTTGGGTAAAGGGAGGGCTCCCAGGACACTGCTGGCCCCACAGATTATGGCAACAAACGGAGACTCTCAAGAGCAAGTAGGGAGTCTGAGCCAGGGACCCTGGGTATAAGTCAGTGAGTTTGTTTTTCAGGACTTGCCATACTGGGGAGCAGCAGGCTCTGGAAGGACAGTTGGCTTTGCTCAGAGGTGGGATCATGAGGAAAGGAGGGAGTCTCATTGCCAGGCAGGAACAGGGGAAACAAATGCCAGCCAGCCAGCGCTTTTCATTGAAATGGGGAACATTCTGACTATGCAAGCGAGCGAGAGAAAAAAGCTAATAGATAGATATTTAGCAACCTTGAGTATACTTAAGATTGTGGGTTGATTATCTTTTCTTCTGCCACTACACGCCCCCATAGTATTATCATGGAAAGGGGAAGATTGTGGCTCTGAGAAATCATTTCCTTAATTACAAAATAATTTGTTTTGCTTTATTCGCCTTATCATTTCCTTCCCCTTCACTAATTTATTTAGCTCTTTATTGAAATATAATACACATGCAGGGTGAAAATATAACACACATGCAGAGTGCAAAAAAAAAAAAAAAGAGTGTGCAAATCCAAAGAGTGCTGCTAACGAATTTTCATGACGGTAAAGGGGTGAACCAGAACCCAGATCAAGGAATAGAGTGTACTGGCCCCCCAGAATCCCACCTCATGCTCCCTTCTGGTCGTTACCCCTCAGGGCCACCCAATCTTGACTTCTATCATCAGAGATTAGCTTGGCCTGTTTTGTACTTTATAGATATGGAGTCCTACTACTTTCCTTCAGCATTAGGTTGCGAGATACATCTGTCTGGTTGGGTGTAATTGTAGTTCATTCATTCCCATTGCCATCTTGTACTGCAGAATGTGAATAAACCACAATTTATTCTCCATTCTACTATTGAGGGTCACCTGGCAAGTTTCCATCATGGGGCTATTACAAATAATGTTGCTCTGAACATTCTAGCACTTATCTTTTGGTGAACACATGTACACATTTCTTTAGGTGTACATGTGCAGGTGGAATTACTGGATTATAGACCATGCATATATTCAACTTGAGTAGATACTGCCAATAGTTTCCCACTCCCACCAGTACGTGAGAATTCCCGGTGTGCCATATCCTTACCAACGCTTGGGATTTTCCATCTTTTTCATTGCATTTATTCGGGTGGGTATGTAGTGTATCATATTATATTTTATAAGTTTGCATTTCTTATTGACCATTTGTATTTCCCCCTTTGTGAAGTGTCTACATCTTGGCCATTTGTCTATTTTGTGGTCTGTCTCCTTCTTGTTGCGGTATGGGGCTCTTTAGACACATCATTGGCATGTCTTTGTTGGCTAGGGGCCTTGCATCGTGTTGGATCATCTAGCAATGTGATTTAGGGAACAGGCTGACCACAAGGATAGGATTTCGGGGGGTGGGGGAGACCGACCACCAGGAAGACCAGCAGTGTGGTATAGGGTGGAGGCTTTGATTCTGGGCATCGGTTGACCCAGAAACGGAGATCAGTGGGCAACCAAGCAATCAGACTGCGTGATGGAGCCCCCCCCCAAAACATTCCAAACACTGAGGCTCCAGCGAGCTTCCCCCATTGAAAATCCTGCTTGAGTATTGCCCCACACTGATGCCAGACAACTAGGCCAGGACTCCCTGGGAGAGGATGGTGGAACTACCCATTTAGTGCTTTCCCACGCTCTGCCCCCCTGGGCTTCTTCCCTTAGGCAATCTTAACCGCTATCCTTTCCCCTTAGAAAACAGTGAGTCTTACAGCTTTCGGGAGTTCCGTGAGTTCTTCTGGTGAATGATCCCAAACCTGAGGGTGGTTTGGGGAACCCCAAAGTTGCAGCAAGAGCAGTTTTGTATGGACCGTGCCCTCTACCTTGCAGTTAGTCTCAATTCTCCGCAGACGTATCACAAAAACCTTCTCCCACCCTACGGATTGCCTTTTTGCTCTCTGTTATTGGTGTTTTCTGATGAACAAAAGTTCCAACGTTCAGTGTGGTCCAATTTATCAACTCTCCCCTTTATGGTCAGTGTTTATTGTGTTCTGTTTATGAAACATTTGGATCCTGACACACCTGAGCCCTTCAGGAAAGTAGAAACCGGTGGGTTTCTGTACAGAGGTGGCCTGTAAGACGGTGTGGGGTGAACTGAAGGCATGGGGGGGGCGGTTAGTCTAAAGAAGAAGACATTCCGGGCAGGGCGGAACTCGCTGTGGCAGGTGCCGTTGGGGCCTTGCTCATATCCCCTCAGCATTTACTTCCAGAAGCCAAAGGCTGCAGCTCTATGGATGTTTTTTCCCCTGCTCAGAGAGGGACGTAGGACAAGCCAGCTGCATGGGCCAGAGCTTCAGCCAACGTCAGGCAGGGCAGGGAGCTGAGGGTCAAGACCCCTGCTTCCTTACTGCCCAGTTGGCCAACTCCAAGGCTGCCCGTACCTCCCCCACACCTGCCTGGTGGGACGTCAGCCACCCGTGCTGGTAACCTGCTTGAGAAGGCACCTGTCTGACACGCCCCCTTCCCTGCCTCGCTGCATCAGACCCGACCCTCCTGGAATCATCTCCCCAACAAGGCACTTGCACTAGAAGAGAGCACTTGTGTCCATTCAAAGCCAGCTTCTCGGGGAACCCAAACTAGAACAATGAGCTTCAAACCCGTCTCGATTTCCTTATCTTCCCAGAGAAGCGAAGAGAAGGTAGGCATTTAGGGTAGAACTGACGAAGGAGCCAGAAGCAATGGTGCGCTGGTCTGAAAGGATGTATGTCCCCTAGAAAAGCCATGTTTTAATCTAAATCCCATTTCGTAAAAGCAGAATAATTCCTATTCAATACTGTATGTTTGAAACTGTGATCAGATCATCTCCCTGGATGCTGTGATTTAGTCAAAAGTGGCTGTTAAACTGGATTAGGTGATGACATGTCACCACCCATTTGGATGGGTCTTGATTGGTTTATTGGAGTCCTATAAAAGAGGAAACATTTTGGAGAAAGAGATTCAGAGACAGCAGAACAATACAGCCATGAGAAGCAGAGTCCACCAGCCAGCAACCTTTGGAGATGAAGAAGGAAAATGCCTCCCGGAGAGCTTCATGAAACAGGAAGCCAGGAGAAGAAGCTAGCGGATGATGCCATGTTCGCCATGTGCCCTTCCAGATGAGAGAGGAACCCTGACCGTGTTCACCATGTGCCCTTCCACTTGAGAAAGAAACCCTGAACTTCATCGGCCTTCTTGAACCAAGGTATCTTTCCCTGGATGCCTTAGATTGGACATTTCTATAGACTTGCTTTAATTGGAACATTTTCTTGGCCTTAGAACTGTAAATTAGCAACTCATTAAATTACTCTTTTTAAAAGCCATTCTATTTCTGGTATATTGCATTCTGGCAGCTGGCAAACTAGAACACATGAGAATATTGGTTTCAGCCAAAGGTTGGGAACGGCTTCATCACAGTCTGAGCTGTTAGTTTGGGATGGCTTAGATGGGGAGTTTCCCATCAGGCAAAATGTTTGACATGGCCTGCATGACTAAGGGGGACTGAGATAGTTGGGCCAGATGATATTTAAGGTCCCATCTGGCCCTGAAAGATTCTCTGGTTCTATATGGCCAGTGGCCATTTCATATCTCAAACTCAGATTTTTTTTATAACCTTGGGTAAATGGGGGGTGGGGGTGGTAATGCTAGAAACAGAGTCAAGAAACAAGGAGGGGAGAGCCCTGTTCTGCCCCTCCCCAAGATGCCCGGGGCAGAAGTCTCTGCCCTTTTTCTAGAACTCTGTTTCTCCACTTTTAGTCAACTCTGGCTAAAATATAGATTTCTGGGTCCCCTTACCCAGAAAGCCTGTCCTAGATGGTCTACAACAGGGCCAGGAAAGATGCATGTTTAAAGCTTTGCTGATTCTGCCGAGCCACCAGGTTTGGGAACCTTTAAGTTGGGTGAGAGGTCTCTAAGTGTCCCCAACCAGCGGGCATGGTGTCGGGTAACGTGTGGCTCAGGAATGACATGCTCCTGGATATACCCTTGTCCTGACATGGCTCAGACCTCACCAGGAGATTAGCAGTGTTTAAAGAGCAAACAAAACTTTGTCCAAGAGCCAGAAATCTCTCCGGAATAACCTGATTGTATTTATCAAAGAACCTTAGATCTGTTCCTTGGAACTGCTACTTCATTTCCTCTGCTTTCACTTTTTAAACAATTAAGTGTTGATTCAGCCAAAGCGCTGGGCCAGAGACTCCCAATGGGGAGCTTCCCCCACCCCCACTTCCCCCATTATTTTCCAATCACCTTCCCCATGATTATCAGCTCCCCTTCCACTGCTGTTAGGTCAAAGGCGCTGGTTTTGATTTCAACCACAAAATGATCTGGAATTCTTCAGGGACACTCAGCCTCCTACCCGGAGACGAGCTCAGCTGGGTGGGGGGGATCTGGGGAGCACCTGGAAGGGCGTCTGTTTGCAGCAACACGGAGAGCATCCCCACGGGACCCTCTGTCCTCCTGGTCTTTATTCTGCATGTGTACCTTGGGGTGGCCGCATGTGGGTAACCGCCCCACCTCCTTCCTAGGCTGACTGCGAGTAAGAGGAAGGGAGGTGCCCCAAGGTCCTCTGTGCCCTTGATTTTTAGGTGGCAGTGATGTGACCAGGTTCTGCTGCTTCCGGTACAGCCACAAGTTCCTTCCCTGGAACTGGGTACAGACCTACCAATTCTCCAGGAGCAGCTGCCCCCAGCAGGCTGTGTTGTGAGTATTTCTCACTCAGATTTTCAGGGTCCCTACGGGTGGCATAATGAGATGGGTGCCAGGCAGATCCCCCCAATGCCAGGAGGAGCCTCAGGGAGTGAGCCCGGTAACCTGGGATGTGGCCCTGCCTCCGAGCGTCAGTTTCCTGATCATGTGCCAGGGTTGTACTAGGGGCTGGGGAGAAGAGATTCATGACAGCCCTTATAGAGTTTACAAGCTAGCAGAAGAAAGGACTCAACAAGGACATTTGCACAAAATAGCTCATCACAACTGGGACGAGTGGGTGAAGGAGTCAGCGGGAGCGTGCAGGGGGCCCATGTCACCAGAGGACACAAGCTGGCATAGGGAACGACTCCTTGCGGAGGTGACATTTACACTGGGACCCCAAGGATGGGTGGGAGTGGCCCAGGTGAACGGGGCAGGGAGGAGGAAAGGGCTTACATGCCCCCAGGTAGAGGGAATCACAGGTGGGATAGAGCCCAGGTGGGAAGAGGCCACCTGGCAGGACCAGGTAGACAGGGCCCAGGTCAGGCAGGTCAGTAGAAAGAGAGATGACACACACCTCATAGGGCTTCTGGTCGGTTTAAATGAAATAATATAGGCAAAGCATTTAGCATTGTGTCTGCACACAGTAATGACCGAGAAAAGGAAGCCCTGGGGGTGCAAATTCACAGCAGGGGGGCCGGTGAGGGCTCCTGAGGACCCAGCCGAGGGTACAGCAGGAGCTCCAGGAACCAGCCTGAATGTCATCATTCTGAGACCGAGTTATGGGTGGGAAAGAGGTCATTCAAATACCTAAATAGGGAGGTAGAGCACCCTGGGGCTCTCATGCCTTGGAAGTTCTCTTTCCAACCTCCTTTAGCTTTCTGTAGCTTTCAAGATATCAACAATTGACAACTAACTGGAGAAGCCCCTTGAGCTGGGATCAGAACTGAAGCTCTGACCTTGAGCGAGGCAATTTCCTTATTCCTAAAAGGAAAGAATTGAGTGTGGTGACCTGTGAGGCCCTGCATATGGGCCCATGTGTTCACCCCTAGGGCTCCCTCCCTTTCTTCGTCCTCAGTGGCCCACCCACCACTGAACCCTGCAGGGGCCGGGGGAGCCCAAGGTGGTCCTGAGAAACTGGGCCAATGTGGGAGTCTGGGAGTCCGGGGGAAGAGGCGGGCTCCCTTAGACTCAGTCTCACCGCTGACTCCCCAGAACAAGGCCTGCACATAGTAAGTGCTCAATGAGTATCTGTTCTGCTGATCGAATGAACAAATGAGCTTGAGATTGTGCAGAAAACAAGCGCCCTCCCTGGTTAGCTGGTTTTAATGCAGAGCGATTCATTAGGGAACACGGATATGGGACTCGATCCAGTGGGGACGGGATTGGGGTGGGTTTGCTCTGGCAGCAATGTGAGAACCACCCTGGGCGAGAGTCCAAGGGAGCGGTTTCCCTGGAAATGGAGGAGGGAG
>PVIY010054555.1:0-14165 GCA_004026745.1 Myrmecophaga tridactyla
ATTTACTTTTATTCCATATGTTTTACTTGTCTGTTGATAAGGTAGATAAAAGGAGCATCAGACACAAGGTTTTCACAATCACACAGTCACATTGTGAAAGCTATATCATTATACAATTATCATCAAGAAACATGGCTGCTGGAACACAGCTCTACATTTTCAGGCAGTTCCCTCCAGCCTCTCCATTACATCTTGAATAACAAGGTGATATCTACTTAATGGTAAGAATGACCTCCAGGATAGCTTCTCGACTCTGTTTGGAATCTCTCAGCCATTGACACTTTGTCTCATTTCACTCTTCCCCGTTTTTGTAGAGAAGGTTTTCTCAATCCCTTGATGCTGAGTCCCAGTTTATTCTAGGATTTCTGTCCCATGTTGCCAGGAAGGTCCACACCCCTGGGAGTCATGTCCCACGAAGATAGGGGGAGGGTGGTGAGTTTGCTTGTTGTGTTGGCTGGAGAGAGAGGCCACATCTGAGCAACAAAAGAGGCTCTTTTGGGAGTGACTTTTAGGCCTAAATTTTAAGTAGGCTTGACCTATCCTTTGTGGGGTTAAGTTTCATAGGAACAAACCCCAAGATTGGGGGCTGAGCCTATAGCTTTGGTTGTCCACACTGCCTGTGAGAATATCAAGAATTCAACTTGGGGAAGCTGAATTTTCTCCCATTCTCACCATCCCCGAAGGGGACTTTATGCATATACTTTTTTATTCACTGTTCAAATCACTCCAGGATCTACTGGGGCTTGACTGATTTTATTAATAAGAATTAAAAAAAAAAAAAAAAAGAACATCACCACTCCAATCAGTAGAGGTCAAAGGAAAAGAGAAAGCAGGGAGAGGGTCCAACCGTCACAGATCTCCAAATGCACCAACTTCAGCAAGCTTTAAGTTTAGTTATAAATAGAAAATTGAAGCATTAAAACTTTGCTCGATAAATTTTCATTTCAGTGGAGGCTGTGGGCACTTGGCCAGGAGGGCGAGGAACACTAAAGACTACAGGAGAGACCCTTGGACAGAGGGCAGGAAAAGGTGGCTACCACCAAGGCGAGCCCAGAGAGAACGTAAGTTTTCGTTTTCTAAAAGGCAGTGTCTCCATTCACTGTGACAACATGTGCACAGTGGAGGACATGGAAAGTGTCAGGCAGCGAGGGGAACACACACTGCCCCGTGATCTCCTCAGCAGAGACCTGGGGCCGCGCCTCCTGCTCCCTCTGCCTAGGAGGACCCCCTGTAAACATGCTTGGGTGTGCGCCGAACGTGCCTTTCCCACGTCCCACCGGCCGCTGGCCTCGCCCTGGCCTGGGGCACTCCGGCGAGGTTGCAGTCGTCCCCTAGCAGGAGGCATGGTTCCTCTGCCCAGGAGCGGCAGCAGGGCCTGCCCCCCACTTCATGGGCAATGAGGTTGCCATCAACACCAGCATGGGTGTCTGCGGCAGCACGAAGGCCTGGCACGCTGTCTCATTAAAGGGCAGGGCTACCTCGCCGAGCCTGCTCTCCCAGGGCACCGCCTCAGTGAGGCCCAACTACTGCGCAGCCCTTCGCTGTAAGAACCCTGGGGACGGGGCGATAAAGACAGGAAGCTGAGTTTTACCCATTCCCTCTGCACAGCAGAGAAAGACTGGAAAAACTGTTAAAGAATATGAAACAGGATTCACGGGTTCCCAGTAAATACCCGTTCCTGCGTAGTGCCCACTTTACTCCTGACTCTCTTGATGTCAGTTGGGGGATTCAATATTTGAAACAAACGGCAATTCCAACAATAATTTCTTTACCAGAAGACAATCAGGGAAAAGATTCTCTCCCCTCCCCCCCAAAAAAAGTCTCAGAAGAGCAAATTAGAGGGTGAGAAAGAAGAATCATTTGTGTCAAATTAGCCTATAAAAATACAGCTAGGGTGGTGCGACTGTGGCAGAATTCTCGCCTGCCACGCCAGAGACCTGGGTTTGATTTCCAAAGCCTGCCCATGCCAAAAAAAAAAACACAACTATATATACACACACACAGAGCTAACAAGGACATGCTCCCAGAATGTGCAGAACTGCTTGATTCATCTGCCTTGCACAGCCACCAGCTCCAAACAGAAAATACACAAAATAGCATACTTACTCTTAACCTGGGTAAACAAGATCCTAACAAACCACCATCGACTTTGGAAACATCAATTAACCAAGACACAGACGTAGGTGCTTTTCACGCATCTTCTGACAATCTAAATTCTACAACTATTACTCTGACAGCCACAGATTCAGAAGGTATTCAGCAGTCTTTGAAAGCTCAAGAAGTGCATGAAATAGCTACCGATCATTTTGCCAACGCAGATTTTACAAATCACTCCACGGAAATTACGTCAGCACAGGGAAATCCAGTCTTACTCAACACAATTACTCGAACAGTTGAAGAATTAAATGCAAATAAGGAAATCTGTTATTTCCATTTTTATACCCACTGAAAATCCCAGACCTAATTAATTCCTTTATACCTGCCCAACAAGAAACTGGAAACAGAAGACAGTCACTGAAGACCCCTTCCTTAAGGATGGAAACTATGGAGCGGAAGTTTCACAAACTGAAGATCCATACTGCAGACCACACATACATAAGGAACCTCGAGGGCAGGATGTTTCTAGGCTACGTTCAAAGGTAACACTTTCTGAGCTACAAGAACGACAAACTCTAGGAAGACTGAAGTCTTTGGAAGCTCTTATAAGGCAGCTAAAACAGGAAAATTGGCTGTCTGAAGAAACATCAAGATTATAGAAAACCATTTCACAACATACAATGACATAAAGAGGTTTTAAAGTTATAACTAAGCTTTTTGCAGCCAAACCAAAATTATATGTGAAGCGAACCTTTTTCCTGTATAAATTTCTCATTTTAATGAAGCTATAAAAGTGCTCTAATGTTATGAACTATATTTTTCTTATCATGCTCATTTTGGAGAGAAAAAAAAAAGAATTCTTGACCTGTAGAGAACAGTTCTATTCCTTGATAATTTTCTAAATTAAAGCTAAAATACAGGAAATGAAACAACTAAGTCAGAAAATGAGAAAACACCATGATATGGAAAAAAAAAAAAAAATCAGAATAAAAACCAGGCCCAGGAATCAGACCTAGTTCTGCCGTTGGCACATATCTTAGGCAGGCTTCTTATCAAGTTTGAGCCTTGGTCCCTAAACTGTAATTAAGGGCATTTAGTAGATCTCTGATGTAGTCCATTTCTTCATTGTTTTCTCCTTTTCTATGAGGATGTTTTTAACAGAACACGTTTCCTATAAAATAATCTATATTTACATATTATTAGAAGTTGGCTGGAATTCAATATTAGTAACTACTGGAATATCCTCAATATTTATCGAATTCTATGTTTGACCTTTGGTTACTTACACACTTGTATTATGAAGGTAAACCTCCTTTTATAATTGTATTCAGCTGAACTAAAATAAGGAACTACTCTTAGCCCAGTTCTTAGAAGAGATTCTTTGAACTTTTCAAGACATGTATTTCAGTACCTTATATATGATTGTCCATCTTAATAGACATTTAAAGAGTCATTTAAGCTTTTTAACTTTCTGTACCCATAAGGTTGGATTTATAAATCAAAAAGATGAAAATGAGGTTAAAAAACATATAAACATATATTTTAGAAATCATTATTTGAATCTTAAATAGAAATGATAGTCTGTATCTTTTCTTCAATATGTATAGCTTTCTAAAACCTTGTACCTGTGTCATTTTTAAATTCCAGAATGATACAATAATATCTAGCACTATACATTCCCACTTCTGCTTATTTTAATGAAATTTATAAACAAGAAATTACAGGTAAGTGATGAAGACCTTAGGAAGACAAGTAGGAAAGAGAAGTGATGGTGGTGTATATAAAAATACTGCTTAAGTCCACAGGAATTTAAGAAAAATACATGTAAAAGCAAAGACTTAGTGGTAGTAACACAAATGTGAAAAATAAGTGACATGTTCTCTTAAAACTGGCAGTATAAATCAAATAGCCCATGGTTTTCCTACGACTTTTGGGCAAATTCCTCAACCTGAGTCTTAGTTTTCTTATCCATAAAATAAAATACTATTATCTACCTTACAGGATGGATGTAAGAATTCTTTAAGATAATATGATTTTGGTCCTGGGAAATAGGAGATGCTCAATAAATACTAGATGTCTCTGAGCAGCAAATAGAATATTAATTGTTTTGTAAATGTGCAGCGATTATTTTTGGCTAGATTTCACTTATTTTTTTCAGGCTAATAAAATTGTTATTTTATGAAAAACAAAAAACAAAGCTGCGGCGTATTTTCAAGAGGCCCCTGGCCCCCCACCCCAGTCATAGCAGGAAAGCAGGGGCTGCAGGCCTGAGGGGCGTGGCGAGGAGGCATGGGCAGCGCCCACCCCGGGAAGCTGCAGGTCAGTGGTGTTTGCAGGGAAGGGGTGTGGGCATCTCCAAGATCGAGGGTAGGGGTGGAAGGGAGAGGCAGAGGGAGCTGGACCACTGCACTGCTAGTCCCTAGCACCCAGCCCAGCCCAGCCCCCAACTCAGCACCTCCATATACTTTTCCATCATCCGGAGCACTTGGAAGCTTCCTGAGCGGCCCCGCTCCATGAGGACATCCTCCAGTGAACCAAACGTGGAGAGCCTGAGTGTCCCTTGTTGCATATGGTGACACATGCCCTCTGAATGGAGACCCACCACTGCCACCATTTGATGACAGGCAGGCAGATGCTGCTGTTTCCCCATCCATCTGGCACAGAGTCAGCCCATCCTCCTAGGTAAAGCTGACAAATCCCAGCCGTGCCGTGGGTGTGCCCAAGGCAGAAAGTACTTTCAGGAGGAGGCAGACTGCCAGGAAGCAACACTCCCACCAAGGCAGGCCCAGGCTGAGTCCCAGCACACACGCCCCCCCCACCACAACACACACACACACACACACACACACACACACACACGCCCCCCACAACACACACACACACACACACACACACACACACAGGAAAACCATCTGATAATGGGCCCTTGCTACCCAGGCCCACCTGCATATCTGGTGTGACCCAAGTGGCGGCCAGGCCCAAGACGCCCCCCTTTGAGGTCGCAGCATGACGCCATCCGGGATCCCAGGCCCCGCCTCTGAACCCAGCTGTGGATGACACAGAGGCCACCCGGCCAATGCTGGCCTGAAGCATGGCTCGAGACTGGAGGGGCAGGCTCACTGTTCTCTCAGGACTTCATAGTATCTCCGCCTATTCTGCATTTTGATGTCCGTCTTCCCGGAAGTCGCGGAGACCAGGGCCCAGAGCAGCCCTGAAATGTACGCCAACTGAACTGCTGAATTACCAGGTGCTCTTCTTTTTGACTACAAAATCATCAGCACCAGTGTTTAAGCTCAGCTCTCAGGATAATAATTCAGCATGCCTGGAACACAGTGACCCCAGAACCCAGAACTAGCCTGGGGCTTGTTATACAGAAGAAAGAACATTTCCATAGACCCAGATGTCCCAGCCATGGTTCTGGCTTATACAGGTCTAGCAGCGGAGGAACAAGAGCCTCAGAGCCAAGCAAGAACCGGGAATTCAATTCCAGGTCATTCAAGTGACAGTAAAATAACTTGTTAGGAAAGAAAAACTCATCTGACTAATTTCAAAAATCAAAGCTAATCACAACTCGGTAACAAAAAGGCAAATAAGTCAATTTTTTTTTTTTAAAAAGGGCAGAAGATTTGAATAGGCATTTTTCCAAAGAAGACATACAAATGCCAAGGAGTACATGAATAGATGCTCAACATCATTAGTCATCGGGAAATGCAAATGGAAACCATGAGATACCACTTCACACCCACTAGGATGGCTACATTCAAAAGGCCAAGTGTTGGCAGGGATGTAGAGAAACTGGAACAGTCATACGCTGCTGGAGGGGATGTAAATTGCTGCAGCCACTTCGGAAAGCAGTCTGGCAGTTCCTCAAGTGGTTAAACATGATTACCATTTGACCCAGTCATTTCACTCCTAGGTATACCCACAAGAGAAATGAAAACAGGTCCACATAAAAACGAATCCACAAATGATCACAGCAGCATTACTCATAATAGCTGAAAAGTAGGAAGAAATGTCCGGCAATGAATGAATGGATAAATAAAATGTGATATAGCCAATATTACTTGGCCATAAAAAGGAAGGAAGTATTGACACCTGCTACAATATGGATGAACCGTGAAAACATTATGCCAAGTGAAAGGAGCCAGACATAAAACACCACATATTGAATGACTCCATTTATATGAAAATATCCAGAACAGGCAAATCCAGTGAAACAGAAAGTGGATTCGTGGCTACATAGAGCTGGGGACTGGAGGGGGGGTGATGGAAGGACTGAGGGTGATGACTAAGGAGTGCACGATTTCTTTGGGGGTTGATGAAAATGTTCTAAAACTGATTGTGATGATAATTACACAACTCTGAGAATATACTAAAACCACTGAATTGTACACTTTAAATGGGTAACTTGGTTTGTGAATTAAATCCCAAGAAAGCTGCTTTAAAAAATCAAAACAAGGTACAGTGGTTTTCAACTGGGTTCAACTGAGGGCAGCACCGTCCCTCCTGGAGAGGTTTAGAGAGCCCCGATGACAAAGGTGCCCACTGGCATCCAGTGGACAAGGGAAGGACAATTCCACACGAATAACCCCAGAAACGCAGACAAAAATGCCACCTGCAAGGCAACCCCCTTGAGAAACTGCTCTACAGGAACAACAAATTCAATTTGCATTCTCTTTGGGGTGCCTATTATGCATAACATGCAGTGCTGGGGGCACGGAGTGGGAGGGAAAAATAAATAATCTGGACCACAACTGACCAAGAGACGGCGTAGACCACAAGTCCTAACGCGAGAGCTGGCCTGTAGGAGGTGGAAGTGCAGGGTGTGCGGTGCTGCAGCGCAGCAGATGCCACAGGCCGCCCAGCCAGTGCCCACCTCCCTGCTGGCAAGTCCCTGAAGGGGTGTGGGTGACCCGGGGTAAATGGGCGTGCCTGAACCTGCCCTGGCCCACAAGGGGAGCAGCAGCTACCGTGGCTAATGGGCACTTGAAAGGGGACCCATGTGACACCATGCTGGACTCCAAAAACTCAGTACCCAAAACGAGAATGTCAAGTATTTCATTAATAGTTGCCTGTGTCCACCGCAGGCCGAACAATACTTGAGACACTGAGTTAAATGAAATACTCATTAAAATTAACTCCACCCGTTCCTTTTTAGTTTCAAATGTGTCTACTAGAAAATGGGAAGTACAGCTGAGGCGGGCACTGTCTCTCTCCCGGACAGCAGGGCCCACGGTGGCCCTTCCCGTAATGTGGGAGAGATGGGATGGTGCTGGGTCCTAGCTCTGGATAAGGAAATTTGAAGGGGGGTGGTGGGGGGCTCCTCGGAAGGATATCTTTGTTCTCGGTCACACACGTGATGAAACTGAAGACACGGGTGAGTGCTGGGCACCCGGGGAACGAGAGGGTCAGTGGGGTGTACCTGGGCCAGTCTCCCGGCTAGGCCCTGGGCCCATCATTCTAAAAAACATTACCAATGCAGGAAGCAGGTGAAGGATGCTCCGGGCCTCTGCACCATTTCTTAAAATTGCTATAATTACTTCAAAACAAAAACTTTGGTGGGGGGAGGCACAAAGGAGAAGGTTCTCCTCCCACCCTGGGCACCGCTAGGGCAGCACGGGCCCCTGAACAGCAGCGAGTTCACAGCTTGGCAGAGAACTAGATGGGGGCAAAACAGATGGGAGAAGAGAGATCGGATTTAGCAGACTTTGAGGATCCCAGCCTCAGACTAACTCAAAGCACATCGGGGAGGCCCAGCCCCACGCCACCCATGTTACAAGGGAGCAGAGCAGCTGAAAACAGGGCAGCCTCCTGGCCCAGATACAGAGGGACTCACCAGCCTGCTGAGCTGCTGCAAAGAACCTCTGAGCGTTCTGGAGAGCAAGAGAGACTAAGAAGCCCACCCAGAGGCAAGGCACTTCCACTTCACTTCCAGTGAGCTACCTGAGCGCTGATGCCCATTCTCAGAAGCACTCTGCAGGGGTCCCCAGAACGCAGTGCACTTGAGCATTTAAGGGGGGCAGTGAGCGCCAGAATCAGCGTGGAGGCCGGAGACGCTAGGTCAACTCCAAGAACACCACTTCCTAACATATAGCTGGCTGAGGGAACAGCAAGCGAGGCAGCACAACGCCTCTTTGGAAAACGTTTACTCTACTTAAAAATGACCCAGCAGCCTTTGATATACAAGGCCTTTGGGATACAAATGTGGCTCTCAGGGTCTATGCTCCTGAAGCCCCAGGGCCAAGAAAGCAGGGGCAGCCGCAAGGCAGTGACCATGACGTAAGCAAAGAGAAGCAACGCCAGCCCCAGGGTGTCAGCAGCTCACTTGGTCCTCTGGCCACCAAGGGGCGGGCGAGCAGGCACTATTATTGGGCCTGCTTTAACAGAGGAAACTGAGGCACAGGCGGTGAGTTAGGAGGTAGTGTACTGTCACTGTCCAAATGTTTTCACTGGGCATGTATTATTACCTCCTGGGGCAAAGACAAAATGGCCACAGCCCAGGGTGAGAATGGCATGGCCCAAGTAGCCTGGGCAAGAAAGGAACCGGAGCCAGGACAAAGTCACAGGAGAACAGACTCGTGAAGGAAAAGAAAAAGAGAGCAAATACTAAGGAGAACAGAAGAGACCGCAACATAAAAGCAGGAATTCACAAATCAGAGCACAGAAAATAAGAAAGTAATTTAACCTCATGGCACAGGAAGCCAGTATCACCACCTTACCAAACTCTCCTAGTGCACCCAGGTGAAAACCTCGTACCCTCTCACATATGAACACAGACGCAAACAGGCCAAAGACCAGATTTAAGGCCACAGACTATTTTTAAAAAGAATCCAGCCATCAAGGGGAGTTAATCTAGAAGAGAGCAAAGAGGGATTTAATAAACAGGCCACTTCGAAAAACCGTATTATAAAGCTTCATTGATGGTAACATGGTCTTTAATGAAACTGACTCATTCCTGATTAGAAAAGTGTTCAAATTAGGAATTTCTTAATAAACAAAATGAAAAAGTAAACAGTAAGCTGAAAAAGACTTCCCCCAGACACAAAGGAATGATACGTGGAAGTCCTACAATTACACAAAGAATCAGATCCCAACTTTAGTGGATACATGAGCAAAGATAGAAATTTCACAACAGAAAACACTCGCAGTCAAGAAATAAGTGGGGGAAAAAAAAAGACTTCAACTGCCATAACAGATCTAAAAACGCTAATCAAGAGAATCCTCGACATCCCCAAGCTGGCGACGGTGATTTCTTTCTGAGCGTCTTTGTTACATACCGCCCGAGCTGTCGAGAGAAGCCACAGGAACCCCCTTCCGAGTGCCACACAGTTCGCATGCTGACCTTACAACAACCTAGAGGCGAGGATGGACGCTGGGACAACCTGCGCAGCTTGCCCAAGACCCCAGGCCCACAGGGGCAAGGTGGGCATGGTCACCAAAGCCCCTGGCACAGGATTCCCCTCGACGACACCAGCAACAATGCACCCTCGCACATGGCTACGGGCAGTGCCAACAGCACAGGCAGGAGGCCAGTGCGCTCAGCCCTCTGGAAGATCGGACCCTGTACGACCCAGTGGATGTGCACATGACGTGGGCCTGTTCCTAATGGTGATCGGTGTTATCTCACGACAAGAATCTACAGTACACGATCGGGGACGCAGACTGAGACTTTCACAGAAGACGCTCCTGCCATAACTGGCGAGCCTGACCTGGAGAAGGAGCCGGTATCCTCTGTCATGAAAGTCCCGACCCAGGATTCAGAGGAGCCGCTAGAAGAAATCACGAACCTGGCTACTGCCCCACATCAACGAGGGCAGTCACTGCTGGCACTGGGCTCCCGGCTCCCACGTCTTTTCCTAACGACAACGGCACAGACAGCCTGATGGCCACAACCAGGGAGCGCCCGGGTGTGAAGCATCCAAACAACTTCTCCCCCTTTTTAGCCCTGTGCTCTCTAAAGGATAGTCCATCAATCTGTTTCCACTCCAATATATTTAATAAATTTATAAATGGGAAAAAAAAAAAAGTCGTTCCTGGGTGAATTATTTGTTAAAAACTGGAAAAATAGCATCAATGTAAATGGCCACCATCAAAGGAATGATCAAATGATTGTATAAGTATGATAGGCTACATGTGGCTATTCAAACTTAATATGCTGAGTTTCACTGCAATATCTAAATAATTATGAACAAAAAAGACAGCCCCCCAAATGGTCTATTAAAACTTGTGTGGAAAAAACAGGCTGGGAAGAAGGGTGGACATCTTCACATGCCTAGAGGTTTCCAGAAAGCTCACCACTGCAGCCCCATTCCTAAGAGGAGGAGTTCAAAAACTCACTAAACTCAATTTCTGCAAGACAGAATGGTGGTTAATACATTCCTCCTTCAACTTCACTTCTAAAATTTAGATGAAAAGCTTTATATAAAAATAAAAGTTTAAAGGGCATGTACTTGGTAGGCATGGCAAACCCCCCCCACCCGACCTCCGCGGTCTGAGGGGTCTTCGTCTGCCTCCTCTGGGAACAGCCTAGGACTATGAGTGACTGAGCGCTCCCCCAGAGCAGCTCTCCGGGGCAAGTACGCGCCTCGGGGCAGCTATGCCTTACCATCTGGTGCTGCTTCCACCCCAACCGGGGGATCCCTGACTCTGGCCCAGCCTGGTGATGTGCACAGTCCCCCTGGGGCCCGAGCGCAGGGTACGGCAGCAGTACCAAGAAGGCCTCAAGCATTCTGGGGAAAAGAAGCAAGGCTTTCTGTGCCTGCTCCTCACCCACTTCCCGGCCTGGAGGGCGCGGGTACGGCCTATACTCCCAGAGCCTCACCCAGCCCGTCACCAGCAGGTGCCCACTGCTGGTTTACAGAGACCCTACCCCACCAGCCCAGGGCTCTGCCACCGCGAAGCCAAAGGGAGGCACTGGTGTGGGCGCAGGGCAAGGCGGATGGGCATGTGGGCTCCCAGGTGTAGCTGCCCAGCTTTTATGGTCCCCGTTTAAAACCATCCCATTCATTCTTGTAGTTTTCTAAAACACCCACATGTCAATCATTTTAACTTCTTAATTATCATTAAGACACAGAACTCCAAGTAGAGAAGGGACAGGTGGCCAGATGGTCCTGGCCGTCCATCTGTCCACTTGGCACTGGACAGGTCCCTGACCAGGCAAGGGCTGCGGTCACAGGCTGATCCTTCCCTCAGGAGCTTCTCTGCCATCCACATCCAGTGCTTGTACCCACTGCCAAGCAGGGGAAAGACCAGATGACTCATCTCCAGGGACCAGACACTCCCTATCTAAAACTTCTGAACATTTACTACACAGCACATCTTCCCTTGAGTTTCCCCAACGATTATGAAAACAAGCCATGAGAGCCTCAACAATAAGCATGCCCTATATTCATTCTCAGCTCTGGCAGAAGAACAGCTCTGCCCATGAGAACAGACTTATACAACAATGGAAAGGGTATAAAATAGGGCAGGGCCAAGCACAGGAGGAGGGCCTATAGCTGGAGCGGGGAGGTGGCAGTGAAAACGGAGAGAGAAGGTGGGGGCGAGGAGAGGAGAGGTAGGAAGGAGTGGCACACGGCGAGGAGAACAGCCCCGGGAGAGAAGCCAGGATGAGGACAGAGACGTGGGACTTTCTTTTGCTACAGCAGTAACCCACAATGCGGCTAGAGGGGTCCCCAAGAAACAAAGCAGAATGAAAGAAAGCCGTGAGACGAACAGGAGATCTGTGAGGAGGAGTTAGGAGGCAGCATCACAGGACAGGAGGAGTCCGCCTGGGGGACAGACACCACCGGGCACCCTGGCCACAGGGTGTCAAGCTAGAGGTGGAGGAAGAGCCATGCTGGTGTGAGGGGGGAGTGACAAGGGACTGCAAGCTGGAGGAGCACGAGGAGTGGGAAAGGAGAGACACAGAGTCAAAAGGGCAGGAGGGCCGAGGGAAGGCAGTATTAGGAGCAGAGCTGAGCCCAACTGAAAGCAGAAGGTGGAGCTGGGGGGCTGAAGACACGCACCCCAGCAGAGACACAAGGGCAGGGGAGCAGGTGGGCGCTCAGGGAATGGGGTCTGGGGCAAGCGGGAAGAGAGCCTAGAATCAGGTACCCGAAGGGACAGAGAGACAGATGCAAATTCCAGAGGGAGAGCAGAGAAGATCCAGAAGGGCACCAGCAGTCCCCAAGAGAGTGTGAGCAGGAAGGCTGCCGTGGGCGCTGAGCCAAGCGCGAGCAGCAGAGGAAAGAGGAGGGTTGCAGATACACGGTCCTCTCCCCAGTGTCCACGACCCCAGATCGAGAAGGCTTGGGACCCCCCAAATTTTACCAAACCAATGCAAAGACATGAGTGTGCCCAGGAGTGTGCGCTGTGTGCCTCTCCTCCTGCCTAGAGCAACCCGCTCTGTCCATGCGCTGGCGACCTACGCAAGGAGCAGGGAGAGAAGCCCACCAGGACACACGGCCTGATGGGGTAACGTGGAAACGAGGGGTGTTCAATACTCACAGGAACAATAAGCCCTTGCCAAGTCAATAAATTAGCTTCATCAACCTGGATGTTACGGAAGTTTTTCATTCCACATTTGCGGATTTCTTCAAGCTCCTGTTGATTAACAAAGCATAAAGGGGTGTCAAATCGGGAAAAACACCACAGTAAGACCCCTCCGATGCCCTCAAACGAGTGGACAGCACCCCTGCCGGCGGGAGCTCCGGCGCACAGGAGCCCTGGAAGGAGGGCCCAGGCCTGGATGGCCATGGCCATCGGCACCCGCTCGCGTGGGTGGCCTCACTTCCCTTCGGCTCCCTCAACCCCCTGCCTGGGCCAGCTCGTGGCAAGAGCACACAACAGGCTCTGCAGCCAGGTAAGATAGGAAAACCAGGGGCTGGGGGCAAACACAGACCCACTGCTCTCTAACCAAGGCCACAAGTGTGGCCTCACGGGACCTGCCTCGGCCTGGGCACACAGCCTGGGGGTGGCAGGACGCTCTCACTGAGCCAACACAGCACACGCCATTTCCCCCAGAAAGCAGCACCACCACAAGGAATCCAGGGCTCGGCCTGCCCGAGGTGGCTTTGGTCTGGAACGCTCTGTACCCTGTCCTCCAACTTGGCACCAGCCTGACACTTCCTCTTGCCTCCAGGACCCCTCGGGGAACATCCACCAAGCACTGCACCCTGAGCCTCCCAGCATGCGCCCTCCTGTGTCCACCGCCCCACACTGGGCCGTGCAGCCCACCTGCCTCCCTTTGTAGACACCTGCAACCGGCCCCAAACTGCTGCCACCTCCCGTCCAGGAGCACACGCTTGCCTGCGCATCGCTCAGTCACCTTTTCCTCTGCGATCCCAGGGGCCCCACCTTGCTGAGTCCCCCAGCCCCTGCTCTAGACCTGGGAAGGGCGTCCTCTGGGTGGTTCACAGAGGCTCCGAATCAGCCCCACGTCCAGCCCCAAGGCCCCCACACCCCATGCTCCTAGCATACAGCCAACAGTACTACGCAGAAGCACAAAAGGCATGGAAGCTCCAGAGAGTAAGCAGGCGCTGAGAACTTGTGCTAGGCTGTGAGGAGAAAGCTGGTGCAGGCGGGACCCAGGATGCACACGCAAGGGGCCAACGGGGCACACGGGTCACCCCAGCTGCCTGGGCCTGGGCCTGGGCCTGGGCCCCAGCTCCAGAGTTGCGGGGCCAGTCAGTCTGAGACTGAGCCTGAACACTGGGATTTTTAACAAGCTGCAGAGAGGGGAGAGAGCCACAACCACTGGGAGAACAACTTGGTTTCCAAGCAGCGCCCAGACGTGTGGGAAGGAAGACACTGGTAGCAAAGACTGGCGACGCCCTGCGGTGGGAGGGGAAGGGTGGCCTGGCCCATGGGTCCCGGTCCCTTGTCCTGAGCCCAGGTGAGGGAAAGACGGAAGCCGAGGACTACCCAAACCTGCCCATGGCCATGCACTCCTCCCACTAATGCCCCCATTAGATGCCCCCCAGCATTAGGACACCTGGGCAGGCCCAGGAAGGGGAGAGGCCTCATGCCCATGCCAACCTTCCCCCTCCATTCCCACCAACAGGCAGGCATGAGGGGGGATAAATTGG
>PVIY010054556.1:0-14168 GCA_004026745.1 Myrmecophaga tridactyla
CCTACGCCTCCAACCATGGCATAACAAACAAACACAGGCAAAACAAATTAAAGGGAATACAATTTCAATAAATACAAGATAAAATATACTGTTAAATTTTAGAATCTGTATTTATTCATATTGTCCTAAAAGTGCACGCAAAGTTTTTGGAGCAGAGACAAATTTGATGATTACTTGTAATAGACTTAATGGTTCCTCATATTCCAATTCTCATATTGATCCCCAGGGTGATCAGTAACAGCCAAATCAGCTAACAGCCTACAAATACTGAGGTTTGTACTATACGTGCATATCTTAGTTTGGCAGGGTTGCTATATAACAAATACCACAGACTAGTTTCTTAAACAGAAATTTATTTCCTCAGTTTTGGAGGCTAGAAGCCCCAAATCAAGTTGTTGGCAGGAACATGCTTTCGCTGAACTCTGAAGCATTCTGGTGGTGGCTTGCCAGCATAATTCAATCTCTACTTGCATCACATGGATAGCTGTCTCCTACTCCTTTGCCCAAATTTCCTCTGCTTATAAAGACTACAGTCATCTTATTAAGGCCTGCCAACGATTCAGGGTGGCCTCATCTTAATACGATCTTCCAAGGCCTTATTTACAAATGGGTTCCATTCCACAGGACAGGGGGTTGACTTGAACATGTCTTTGTGGAGAAATATGATTCAATCCCTAACAGTGATGGACTCCAAAATATTAATCTGGGTGCTACACAAAACACTATACAGCAGCTGTCCTCCCCTCCAAAGAAAGGACAGGAATCTTATCTCCTTAATGTAAACAAATTCTCCAGGGGAAGGATCTTCTGTTCTTTCCCTTTGAGATATATTTGTCCCTAGGGGGAAAGATAAGACTTCCATATCTCCACATTTACAACTGAGAGATGTCTCCAAGTTCCCAAGTGTCACTTCCCTCCCCCTTGAAATGCACATGTGAGAGAAATAAATATCTCTGGATTGGTTTCTTACTATCTACCACAACTTATATCCCAAGGCTTCTCTTTCAGCACAGCTTCCAAGTTTCATTAAAATTTTCTCAGAAAGCCCTAACCATGTAGAAACATAGAATATTTTCTCTACCGTTACATGCTGGACTTAGAAATTCTCTATAATTCCAAAACTGCCCATGAACCATCTCCTATTAAAGGGAAATGTCATGCCCAGGTTATTAATAGAAGACACAATCCATAATTGAGGCTGGCTTCATAAAGCAAAGAGGAAAAAAAAGTTTGGTAGTAAGTGTAGATCACGTGAAATTACTACATTTTGTTTTAATTATATACTGCCAATCTACTACAATTTTAACACAAATAATTTGAAGGTAAATTTGGCTATTGCTTAATAAAAATGAAAACAAGAATATTTCATCAATACTTTATTTTTTTAGAGATCGGCTGTATAACAATCATTGAGCATTTAAATTATTCTTTATATAAAAATCTGGAGGATTTATTTTAAATATACTCTAAAAACGTAAATATTGTATAAATATCAAGGTTTAAAGCCTATCTTTTAATACATGAACTACATATAATCAAACATTTTGCATACACTTAAAACATTAAAATCCTGTTAAACTATAGGGGCTAATGCTAGATCTTCCAAAGATAACAACAGAAATGATTTCATGCTGTACATTTTTAACTCAAAAATGTTGATGGGTATAATGATTTCATAACTAGCTCAACAATAAACACTGAGTATTTTTTTCAATTTCACACTAATCTTGCAAAGAATATCTAAGGACAACAACACATACAGACTTACTGATATAACTTGACAGCAGCAATAAACAAATTTATCAAGTATGCCAAATTCACTTTTCAATTTTGTCCCAACTTTACGCTTGCCTAATTTTATATAGTCATACGATAAAAAATTTTACTTTCATAAATATAAGACAGGAAAACTATTTTTTCCAATATTAAATGCCATTACAATCCAAGTAAGAATAGTCTTTAATATTTATATTTTATATTAATGACTAATTAATTGGAATTGCAACTAAATTTTAGACTTACAATAAACTCTCTTAAGATTCTCTAAGAATTATATCAAGAATGTGTTCATTTCAGTTGTGTTAATCGTTATTCTTAACACAAAATTGTTACTGAAAAGTTAATTATCTATGTTGATGATAAAAAACAAACAAAAATGCTTCAAGAATTCAAATGCAATTAAATACTGCTGATATTTCAATATGATTGCTTTAAGTATATACTTGGTCAAATATTTTTTAAAAAGAAAGTGTAATTAATCATAGAATGTTCTTTCTCCTATATGAAACTATTTTCCCCTACAAATATCCATCCTTCTCCCCCACCACTGAAAAAAAAAAACCTCCTTAAAAGTAATCTTTATAATCCAGTAATCAAACAGAAGTTTCTGTTCATTTAAGGGACAGAGCATGATTAAATATTTAGTCCTGATGGGAGACTTGTCTCTACCAAAACAGAACTAGGAAGGAAAATTAGCTCTCCTTGCCCATTTTACCTTACTTGGAGTAATCTGAAAACCTGAGTAGCAGTTTTGACAAACAGGAAACAGAAAAGCTCTCCGTCCCAAACCAAATAGTGATTACATTAAAAACCTGGCACTGCCATATCAGGCTGATAGAAGCTGAAGTAGAAAAGAATAGGATTTTAAAGTATTTAAATCTTCTAAGAAAAAACAAAATAATTTATACCTTACTATCTTCTAAAGATATTACTAAAAAAAAAAGTCTCAGCAATTACAATGTACTATATTGCCTTTCCGTGTGTAACTGAAATGGTTTTTATTAAATACATCTTTAATATTTTTTAGTTTATTTTCTTTTGCTAATACTAAGGTAAAATATATTTTAGAAACCTGCAAAGAACATTTCTGAAAAGATAGTTCTTTTTTAGGAGGACAGGGTCAATGAATATAGCTTTACTCATTCTTTCAAGTACTTGGAAAAAAATGGTCTCAAAAAAAAAAATACAAAAAAGAAATCTGGTCATCTATTGAATTAAATAATGATCACAACCGCTTAATACAAAACAGAACATACATTCTTAAGTTTCTATTAACAAGGCAAAATAAAACTTTTAAACTAAAGTTATAGGAAAAAAGAACTTAAATGACTAGGACCGTACAACACAAATATGAAGCTTACTGTAAACATGAATGTATGTATGTTACTAAAATAAACAACAGAAAATTCCATAGGACTGTACAACACAATGAATCCTGGAGTAAACGACAGACTACAGTTAATGGTCCAATTATAAAAATGTTCTTTCATGGATTCTAACAAAAGTTCCACATACTTGTCTTCCATGCAGGAGACCTGGGTTCGATTCCTGGACCATGCACCCCCCAAAAAAACAGCACATAAAAGTACCACACAGGGTAGGCCATGGTGGCTCAGCACCTGAGTTCATTTCCTGGTGCCTGCCCATTAAAAAGAAAAAACAAAGTACTACACAATGCAAGGTGTTAATAATAGGGTGGTATATGGGAACTCTATATTTTATAAATGATTCTTCTATAAACCTACAACTTCTCTAATTAAAAAAACAAAAAATGATTAAGATATGTCTTATCAAAAAATGGAAGCTAAAAAAAAGTTTAAATTAATTTTTAAAAAAATAAAAGCAGAAGGCCCTTTACCCAATAAGCTTGTAAATAAAAGGTGAGGTGGGAAACAGCTTGGGAGAATAACTCCTTTAGTTGTTCTCCCCATTCTCTCTCTTGAAAGAAAAAAAAAGGAAGCTAAGATTCAAAGAGGTACGCTCATGTTGTATAAAATTATATAAACTTTAGGATGTCTAATTTAGTCCCTCTTCTATAAATCTTTTATTCGCTCTAATCTCTGAGGTTCACGTTCAGGACTACAAATATAGAGATTTTCCAGTTTTCGGGACAGATTTTTCTTTTAATATTGTTTTCAGGATGCTTTAAACAATTTCAAACTATTATTTCAACTCCATGTATACGATTCACAGTCAGACCACAGTTCTCACTGTTTTGGATCACAATACATTGAAGTAAACAAAAGTTCTCTCTGGAAGAAAAAAAAAGTAAATATCCAAAGTTTTATAATTAATTCAGGGGCTTCAGGGCCCCACTGACATATGTTTGGAATAAAAACTTTTACAATGAAAGGATGAAATCCAACAACAAGACTATACGTTTAGATTTCATGTGATGAAATCTTTTTTATTATTTTAAAAATTCTAAAGAAAAAATTCTAGAGAAATCTATTTGAGGTATTGAACAACTTTTTAATTACTGGTCAGGCAAAATTAAAATATTTACAAAGGAGGGAGTTTTTTTTAGTCTTTAGTTAACTTATAAGTACCTTTCAAACACAGATGTATACATGTTGCATCCAATGTGTGTTTGGAGATAGTGACATAAAGAGGTAAATATTCATATCCAAAATTAACTGCAGGAGTTATTTTCTACACTTGAGGGCAGAGTTTAATTTATCAGGATTAATCAATAAAGAAAAACACATAACAAAATATGGTATGTTCTAGTACTATTGATTTACAATGAACAGATTCTCAGCTGCATATAGATAATTTTTAAGATGCCATAAGTGACTGTGATCAACATCACAGCTGTATAAAGATATTAACAAGTCATTTTGGCAGGCATTACAAGCATGTACCCAAATAACTACAATTAAAATAATTATTTGCTTATTTCTAAAGGAAATGTAATTAATGGCTTTCACCTTATGGCCAAAGACTTAAAAAAATGTTTTAAAATTTCAGGTCATTAAAGATTTTAATAGACAACATTTAACATTTAAACGTGAATAATTTGCAATTATATGACTAGGAAGAAATAAAATATAATTATGGCAGTATGAGATTCCTAAATCAAAAGTTAAAAATTAAAATAAATTTCAAATGTAAGAGTTAGGTGCTTGTTTTTTCTTTATTCAAAGTAAACATTTTGATTATAATACAAAATAATGAATAACCCATACGACAACAGAGTGCAGTCTATGGTCTGGTGTGGCCTACTTGCCTTTAGGATGAAAATTTTTCCAAGTGATTCTTCAGGATCTGACCGTGACACCCAACAACACAGCTTTCTAATGGAAATGCATGAGTTTTAGAGGCCACTGCCCCCATCTTTCTTCAGATGCTGAGTGGTGTTTTCTCCCACCCATTTTATTCTTCATTACGTATAAAAAAACCCACTCTAAAATGCAACCCAAAATCAGGAGTTAATATATATTTTCTCACCAAGGTAAAGTCAGTAAGATTCATAATCTCTTCTTTTCTAAATTTTTGAAGAATTTATATAGTCTCTAAAAAATCAGAGTAACAAACAACAAAAAGGATGTAAAGAACCTTATCACTGAGTATATATGGTATACTGGAAATGTGAAGCCCTCAAAAGCTTAATTTTCCTGGGATAGCAATTTTCTACCTGAAATTAAAGTTTACAAAGAGGAGGTTGCATTTTAATAAGTGGAAATACAGTACCTGATTTGGCATAAAGTGATTGTGAGATCTTTTCTCACCAGTAAAGTGCTTAGTTAAGAAACATTCTTCCACTATGTATGTAATTTGCAAAGGCACAAAATCTCTTTAAAACACACATATTTTTTAAATTATAGTATTACTCAGTTAAATTTTACCATAGGAAAGATTTACTGTTTTTTTTTTTCTTTTGGTAATAAAAAAAAAAACTATTTGAAGTATAACATTTAATTTTTATTTTCAAAACTTTGCCACGAACATACATACAACACTAAAAGTGATCCCCTTACTGTTTGTGTGCCACTGAAGCACTTGTGACAAAAAACATGCCATATAAGCTTTAGGGAAATAGTTAACAAGGTATCAAAGTATCTTCCCTATAGTTGGGAATAGAGGGGTGAGAATCAAATTAAAAATCATAGGTTTCATTTTATAAAAAATAGTTTGAATAATCTTCATATAAATCTTTAACGCTTACAAAAGCAGGAAATACATTTTAAAATAGTCTTTTTAACACAGATTCATTCCTTACAATGTAGTTATGGTAAGGAAAATGACAACTAAAATGGCATTTCAATAGTCTACATTCTTATCTCAGCAAATTCCACATAAAATTTTTCCACTTTGCAATCCAAAATGAGATTTTGACTGTCACATGATCAGAACAGTTACAGTTAGTACCTGAATATCAAGTTTTGCTCCATTTAATTTATCCTACCAAAAATTAAATACAGCTCAAAGATATATACTGATAACAATACTTGACTGTATGGTTACTACTTCCAATGACTATTGCTTTGGTCAGTAAATTAAAGAGATGTAAATCAAATAACAAGCCCAGAAAAGTTGTTTTAGAACCAATTTCCTGACCTTAAGTAAACTTTAAAAACAAGGCAAGGAAAGATGTGACCAAATATATAGAGAGGTCTCTATTTTTCAATCATTTGGCATTTTCATATTAATAATTTCCTTGGTTAAGAATTTTTTTTATACTCCTATGCACCGATTATCATAGCTCTCTCAAACTAAACTATAGTTACCTTTCTAGAATGTCCAGTAGTATATGCATTAATTGCTCCTTTTGCACTTCCATGAAGATGGTCCTTCATCCTGTAACTTTTTAAATTTTGGACCAAGAAAGAACCACCAACTAAATCCAATAACAACACAAATAATGGACTCCACATAATAACCATCCAGTGCTGTAACACATGAGCCACCGAGTTTTTTGCAAAGCTGTAACAATGAAATTATAATAAATAATTTACAATTTCAAAATGGAAGCATTCAGCAACTAAGAAATTACTACTTTGTAATTTCAGGAATTAATCAAACTATATTTTTGTTAGAACATTTCAAAGTATAAAATAGAATACTTTCACTTCAAATGGCAAAACATGGTAATATATCCTAGCGTCTCTAATGTTATTAATGGGATCAAAAATAATTTTCAGCTCTCAATATTCATTTTCAAGATACAGCTTTTAATATCTATAAATGTTAAAGAATTTCCAAGGAAACTACTCCTGAAGTAGATTACTGTTACTTTGAAATAATTTAACAGCAAAGCACCCACTATTCCATTTTAGCCACAATTGTTTTATGGGTAACCAATAGAATTTCCCCTTTTCTATCATTTTAAAAGCTACCTATTAATCATGCATTTATTAAATAGAGCAATGATTCTCAAAGTGGGAGAGACTGCCCCATCCCCTTATTGGAAGTACCTTCAAGTATATATCATTACTGATGTGAATGTGTCATAATCCTCAGTTATGCTGAGAAAGAAGGAAAAAAGAGATTTCTACACTAGAAACTATGGACAGATGTGATTAACTATATATAAAATCCTGTAAGAAGAAAAAAATGAGGAAATTAATATTTTAATATTAATTTAACATTATCCAAAACTAAAATATATTTACCTCAACAGCATCAGGTGTTCGACAATTCTGGTTTGATGCTCCTACACACTCTTTCACTGTGAGGGGATCCACCAGCCAAAGAGCTACTGTAGAAGGCCAGTTTCCTCCCAGATTAGACACGGTATTTAACAAAGTCATATATGTTCCTCCAATAAGAGGATCACTGACCTTCGCATTGAAAGCCATTATAGAAACATACATGCTATACAATGTAACCTACAAAAAAAATTTAAAAATATCTTCAGTATGATTAGACTTATTTTTTCTCCAATGCTAAGGTCTAAACTAAGAACAGTGATATCAGAAACCTGAAAATTAATTTTCATGATTCTTATTGAACTCAATTCAACATTTACTGAGCACCTAACTAAGGCCAGGCTTTAAGACAGATCATGGCGATACAAAAATGAATACAACATAGTCCGTAGGTGGGTGCCCTTGAAAAATTTATTAAAGGGTGGAAAAATAGGGAATAAACAACTATGATGAAATACAGTAAGTATTGTAAATAGAGGTACACAGATCGCATTACTGAGCATAAATAAAATGAGAGATTAATTTTGCCAGAAGTAGTGAGGGAAGGCTCAATAGAGGAAGTAAGAGATGAAGTAGTGCTGACGGATGCATGTAACAACAGGTAAAACCCCGTACTTGCACTATACCTAAATATGTTATATATTTGCATATTATAGGTATATATTTCTATCTATATTATATCTTTAAGCACCAAAATATTTAAAGAAATATGGATATATTTGCATACATAATTTTTTCCTCTACATATACAGACAAATAAAAAAAAAACATTTCAAAATTTATGCGATGGGTCGCAAGGTGGCCGTGATGAACACAAGATGGTGATGGCAACGACCATAGCTCTGCTGCACAATATTCCATCATATATATACATCGTGGTTCATCCTTCAGTTTCTCAGTCAATGTGCCCTTCAGCCACAGCCATCCATTGAGTGTCATGAATAATGCTGCCATAAACATCAGCATGCAAATGTCTATAAGAGTCCCTGCTTTCAGTTCTTCCAAGTATATACCTACTAACAGGATTGCCTAATTATATGCTGACCCTATGCCAAGCCTCCTATATATCTGCTATGCAAGTCATGAGGCATGCAGCGAGGTAAATGAACCTTAAGGACATTAGGCTGAGCAAAACAAGCAGAAAGAGAAGGACAAATATTGTATGGTCTCTTTTAGAAAATACAAGAAAATTGGGGTTCAGACTGTAAGCTTGTACAGCAGTTACATTTATTTCTGAGCTTTAAGTCTTATTCCTAAATTCTGAGAAGTGTTTTATGTGTGTAACCTGATATTTCCCTGGAACTCTGGGTACCTGTGTGACACCTAAGACTCAGAGTTGGGGTTCTGCAGCTCTCAAAGTCATACATGCTCCATACAGCAACTGTGAAAGAAGCTGAAAAAGAGATCAGACTTCAATTTGAGATAAGAATGAAGCTGATTTGGGTCTAAGGAAATCAGAATACAGGGTAAAGGATTATATTGCCTGTATTTCAGAATTTCACCTACTATATGAGACCAAAGACAGAGATGTTTACTTTGCCCAAAACTTAAAATTTTCTGTAACACACTGTCTAATATAACCTATTTGGCCAGTTCATTTAAACAACCTAAATCCATGGAGCTTAGAATTGGGAATGAGAACTTGTAATTCTTCACGGCTTAATGTAATACCCTGATATATTCCAGAGTATGCTGGGCAGATAATTAAAAAGTATTGGCAGGCATGTTTCTTGAAGATGACTGTATAATGATAAAGCTTTCTCAACTGATTGTGAAAACCTTGTGTCTGATGTTCCTTTTATCTACCTTATTGAAGATGAGTAAAACATATGGATTAAAAATAAATAAATAATGGGGGGAAAAAGTATTGGCAGGGTCCCTTAAGGAACTGGAAAAAAAATACGGTATTACTAAACTTCCCTATTGGGAAAAACCTGATACTCTCTTTAACATTAGGGATTCCCAAGTTAATAGACCAAGCTCTTGATCTTGAGTCTTGCTCTTATGAAACTTACTTCTATAATGGAGAGGCTAAGCCTATCTATAATTATGTCTAAGAGTCACTTTCAGAGAACCTCTTTTGTTGCTCAGATGTGGCCTCTCTCTCTCTCTGTAAGCCCAACTCTGCAAGGAAAATCATTTCCCTACCCCCTACGTGGGACATGATGTCCAGGGGTGAAAGTCTCTCTGGCAATGTGAGACATGACTCCCAGGGATAAGCCTGGCTCTAGCATCATGGGATAGACAATGACCACCTAACCAAAAGGAAGAAAAGAAATGTGACAAAATAAGGTATCAGTGGCTAAGAGACCTCAAATACAATTGAGATGCTATTCTGAAGGTTACTCTTATGCAAGCTTCAGCTAGACATTGCTAATTGCCATGGAATTGCATTAGAATTGGGAATGAGAACTTGTAATTCTGTATAGCAAGCCCCCAATCAATAATATTCCTGAAAACCCTAAAGAATACCCAGAGTTCTATCCAAGGCTTTTTAAAAGTTTTACTTACAAAGTTTATTTTTCAGAAACTTAAAACTTCCAGATTGTTCCAATGCCAGATAAGTCCTGAAACCTAGAGGCAACAGTCTCTCGAAGAACATCAACTAGTTGCATCCCACTACCCAATAAGGACAATATCTCTTTTCAACATGAAGACATTAAAAGAGTCACTGCCCAAATACCCAAAAGATTGGGAGAGGCATCAAATGAGAGGGAGGAGTTGTAACAAAGAAGATAGAATTTAACCAATAATTGTGACTACTGAATCACTATATTGGTATTTCTTGTTAGTCTCTGGTGTATTAGAACAGCTAGAAGGAAAAACCTGAAACTGTGGAATTATAACCCATAGCATACTTTGAAATTTGTTCTATAACTACCTGTTAAACAGTACTTTGAAATCATCACTTTTTTACATATATATTTCACAGTAAACAAAAAAATGTATGTGACAAACAAGGAAGGCAAAATGTGCTTAAAAGGCAAGAATTAACTTTCATTTAAGAACAGGGAACAAACCATGTTTCCAAAATCGATTTTCTTTTGAATACAATGCCATGGAGTATTCACATAGAAAGGTGTTCCAAGGTCAAAAAAGACTGAGATATTCTAAGTTACACCAAGTTAACAGTTAAATCCTAAAAGTTACTACTGGACCTCTCCCATTTACATAATCATTTGTTCCCCAACAAAATTCCACTCTGCAAAAGCAGCTTAAGTGAGACTACAGCAAAGTAGAGATCATTTCTTTAAGGGGTAACAAATCTATTTTAAAAAGTAAAAGCAGCTTAAAAAAAAAAAAAAAAAAGTAAAAGCGCTTGACACATAGTTTAAAAAATTATGAAAGAATAAGACATAACTTTTAATACAGAATTTAAGCCAGAAAACTGGGACCTCTATCCCAGTAGCTATCATTAATTTTCAATACTTTCAGAAAGAAAAAATTCTGGAAACTGAAGATGGAATGAACCGAAACCTAAGGATAGGCTAATGGATACTTAGGGTAGAATTAGTTGGCTTTGGACACAATTGTGAAATTTAACTATCACCTTGTTGAATGAAAAAAAAAAAAAAAGAATGAATGAATAATGAAAATACTCTCCATGAACAGAACTTACTAAATCAAAAGCAATGAGATTTCAGTTCACCTCAAATAATTTCCTCAGTGTAAGATTCATACTTAAATTTTAAAATTTATTATCATTATTTCAAGGCAACTGCAGAAACGTGTCTATTTTACACAGAAAAGTTTATTTCCTGAGAAAATCATAGCAAACTTACCTGATGTAAAGCATAACTCAGCAGCACTACAATATAGTAATACATAGGGAATCCTCCTTCATGTTCAACTTTAGGAGTCCACCAAACCAGTAGGGCATATTCTAATCCAAGCAATAATCTATAGGAGAAAAAATTTTGAGTTGACCTTCATTTTAGATTAAAAACCAAAAAAACAAATATCATAATCCATGTGCCTACTATATGAGAGAAAGAAGCTTGTATCTAAAATCCGTTGGAAGGTTAAAAGGAAATAAAAGTGTATCTAAATGATATAGAAGGATGCACTTCAAGACTTTTTCCATATATATTCACACTGAGATATTAGTAAAACTGATCAGTTTTTCTCATTTAATTTTTTTTAGATTTAGTAATGTTTTATTTTGTTTTTACCTGTAGGGCATAGCTTTGTAAAATATGTTTAGGGGCTGCGGACCTGCAGTGTATTTGCTGATAACTAGAGGCAATATTATCTGCAAAGGAACCATTGGAACTGCCAATAAGGCTAAATGTTCTTTGGGTACTCCCTCTTCTATCAATTTCAGTCCTGTTACTGCATCTGCTGCTGAAAATCCAATCTGTAATACACAAACAAAAACAAAAAAAATTAATTTGTGACATAACAAATACTTTCTTCCAACCATACACGGATTAAATTCTTTAAGACCTCAATTTCATTACTGACCCATGCCAGTTATTAGATCTGATTCAAAAATCAAGCTACAGGAGGAACATTGTGCTCTATGGTCTACTAACAATATTTTGTGAAACTAACTAAAAATCCTGCACTCTTTGGGACTGTAGATGGCTTTAATTACTACTAAATTTCCACTTCACAAAAGCACACTCTCTTATCAAAACAGTGCCCAAACCCAAATGTACAGATTTGTATGTTTTAAATTTAAAAACCTTCAACAGAGCCCAAATAAATTTGGTTAAGCTGAAGTGTCACTGCCATACATACATGCTTTTGATGATTCCTCACTGACCAAAATAAAATTTCCAAAAGTCATCTAAAGTTTCAAAATGAAATGTGTGATGCTGGATTGGATCCTGGACCACAAGAAATAAAGTTATAAAGGCTACTGCTGGGACAACTGGTAAAATCATGACATGGAATATGATTAGAGTATTGCATCAATTTTAAATTTCCTGATTTTTATGATTGTGTTGTAGTTTTGTACCAGGAAATCCTTGATCTTAGAAAATATATACTTATTTATGAATAAAAGGGCATCACAAATTGCTCTTAAATATTTCAGAAGAAATATGTTATACAGAGCAAATCTACAATAAAGAAAGTGGACGAAATCTTAACAACTAGAGAATCCTGATAAAGGATATATAAGAGTTCTCTCTCTATTATTATTATAGGTTTTAAATAAGAGAAAAACTATACCACATAATTTTTTTAAGAAATGATAAATATTATCAACTTTGATTTCTCAGAATGGGGCCAAAAAGCAAATTTTTCCACAAAATAATTACAGGTCAAAGATATTTCAGTTAAGTCCAGCAAAAAATTTCACCTATATTTCACTCATTCACTTTGTAAAACTTATATATACAACATTTACACTGTCTTTAAAGTGAAATAGATATTTATAATACATCTAATTAAAATCATATCCAGAACATATAAAAAACTAAAATTTAACAAATTTAATCAGAAAGATAACTCTAGATATCCAAATGGGCAATAACCATATGAAAAGATGCTCAACTACTTCCCTTATCAGGGGAATGCAAGTATGCAAGTTGTAACTACAATGAGATACTACTACATACCCACTAAAAAGCTAAACTTTCTTTGACAAATAATGTGTGCGTTTCAAGAATGGGAAACAACAAAAGCTCTTATACTGCTAAAGGTAGAACAAATTGTTACAATGACTTTGGGAAACTGCTTGGCAGCATATTCTAAAGTTAAACATATGTATTTTCCTATGACCCAGCAATGCCACTTCATCAAAAATGTGCAACTGTGTTCACCACAAGTAATTTACAAGAATGTTCTCAGAAACACTATTAATACTTGCCCCAAACTAAAAATAACCTAAACATCCCTTGGTAGAACAAACGATGACATATTCATACAATGGAGCGATGAGAATGACTAAATATTGCTAAAAACAACAAAAATATGGACAAATTGCACAGGCATAATGTTGAGCAAAAGAACACGAAAGCCAGACCCAAGGATACACTTCTGTGAAGTTCAAAACCAGGGAAAACTAATCTATGTGTTAAAAGTTAGGAGAGACATAACTTTATGGAAGATTTACTTGCAAAGGGGAACACAGGATTCTGGAGTTTGAACTTCCTTATACACTGCTGGGGAGAGTGTAAGTTAGTATAACTTCACGAAAAACAATTTGGCACTCATATTTACTGACTTACCAACTGTCTATTTAAGAATCTATTGGATGGGGACAACTAAATCAATAGGCCAAGCCCTCAATCTTGGGGTTTGTTTATATGAAACTTATCCCCACAAAGGACAGGCTAAGCCTACTTAAAATTAGGCCTAAGAGTCACCCCCAGAGGACCTCTTTTGTGGCTCAAATGTGGCCTCTCTCTCTCTCAGCCAACATAGCAAGCAAACTCACAGCCCTCCCCCTCTCTACGCGGGACATGACTCCCAGGGGTGTAAACCTCCCTGGCAATGTGGGACAGAAATCCTAGAATGAGCTGGAACTCAGCATCAAGGGATTGAAAAAACCTTCTTGACTGTATGGGGGAAGAGAGAAATGAGACAAAATAAAGTGTCAATGGCTGAGAGATTTCAAACAGAATTGAGAGGTTATCCTTGAGGTTATTCATATGCATTTTGATAGATATCCCTTTTTAGTCTAGGGTGTAGTTAGAGAGGCTAGAGGGAAGTGCCTGAAACTGTAGAGCTGTGTTCCAGTAGTCATGTTTCTTGAAGATGACTGTATAATGATATAGCTTTTGCAAT
>PVIY010054557.1:0-14162 GCA_004026745.1 Myrmecophaga tridactyla
AAAGGCACAAGCCTTCCCTGGGGAGGGAGCAGAGCGGCCCAGAGCTGCTGGGGCGGGCGGGAGCCAGGTCAGCAAGCAGCAGAGGTGGGTGCAGGCCCTCGGAGCCCCGGTGGCCGCCTCTGCCCTGGCCGCTGGACCTGGCCTCACCACGCCTTGAATTTCTCCTTAGGAAACAGGGTTGGTATCTGCACCAAACTCAAAGAGGAGAGCTTACCTCAAGTTCTGCAATGCCATAAGCCCTAGGTTACCCATCACTAGCCTTAAGGGGGGGAGAAACATTTTTAAAGGCTCCAAAAGCATTAAGAAAAAAAAAAAGGATGGCTTTCCATATATCAGATTTAAGGATTCTTGTTCAAATGGGGAGGGAAATATGGAATGTCGAAAATCAACCAAAGCTTAATATCTGAAACATGCCACCAACTTTTGCAACCCAGTATGAAAAAACAGAAAGGGATAAAATGTACAAGAAATCCACAAGAAGCTGACGTCCAACTAGCTAACCGAATATGGAAGTATTGTCAACTGCTCTAGTATCCCTGTAATGTGAACTTTTTAAAACAATGAGGCATTCGTGAGACATGTGGGGCTATTTTCCTTTCTTGTCATGTTGTGGTCAGGATTTGGAATTGATGTTATGCCATCTTCATACAACGAGTTGGGTAGTGTGCCCTCTTTTCTCATTTCTGGAAGAGTTCCTGTAATATTGGTGTTTCTCCCTTAAATGTTCGGGAGAAATCACTAGTGAAGCCATCTTTCTTAGGAGGTTTTAAAGCTCGGATTCAATTGCTTTAGCAGATAATTGGGCTTGTCCAGTCTTTTGATTAATCTCTTGTCAGATTGGTTTGTTCTGAGGAATTTATCCATTTCCTCAATTTTTTCAAATGTATTGGGTATAGAGTTGTTCCTACCACGTTCTTGTTTTCTTGAGCAAGGGATCTGGGTTGAAGGCCCCCTTCTCTTTTCTTTATGCTGATAATTTTTGCCCTTTCTCTTTTTTCATTGATCCATCTTGCTAGAGGACTATCAGTCTTATTAATCTTTCAAAGAATCCACTTCGTTTGTTCTGATTTTCTCTACTGTTTTCTATTTGATTGCTATCTCTTCTTGTTTTTGTAGAAGCTCTTGTTTCTACGTGTGTAGTTCAGGTCATTGACTTACAACCTCGTTCTTTTTCTAATATATGCATTTGGAGCTATAACTTTTTCTCCAAGCACGACTTTAATATATACAAGTTTTGATATCTTGTGTTTTGTTCTTGTGTTTGCAATGTATTTTTTATAAGAGAAGTTATAGATTTACAGAAGAATCACACATAAAATACAGAATTCCCACACACTACCCTCACTACCTTGCGTTAGTGAGGTACGTTTGTTACAATTCATGAAAGAATATTTTTATAACTGTACTATTCCTTATAGTCCATCATTTACAATAGGGTTTATGGTTTGTGTTTCATAGTCCTATGTTTTTTTATTTTTATTTTATTTTTTATTCTAGTAACACATATACAACCTAAAATTTCCTCTTTTAACCACAAATATATAATTCAGTGCTAATTACATTCACAATATTGTGCTACCATCATGTCCATCTCCTACCAATACTTTTCCATCAACCCAAATAGAAACCCCAACAATTAAAGCGTTGACGCCCCATTCCCAGCCCCGACCCTGCCCCTCACAACCTGTACTCCAGTCTCTCACTCTGACTTTGCTTCTTCTAGCTATTTCATGCCAGTGACACCGTCCATAATTTGCCCTTTTGTGTCTGGCTTATTTCACGCAGCATGGCCGTGCTGGTTTGAAGCTGTTGGTGTACCCCCAAAAAGCTGTGTCCTTTCAACCCTAATCTACACCTGTGGGAGCAGCCATGTCCTCTAATCCCAGTTCAATATTGTAGGGTGAGACCTCTTGAGAAGTTTGTTTCCATGGGGATGTGACACGCCCAGTTGTGGGGCTGGCCTTCTGTTTCGATGGTGTTCTAGTTTGCTAGCTGCCGGAGTGCAATACACCAGAAACAGAATGGCTTTTAAAAAGAGGAATTTAATGAGTTGCTAGTTTACAGTTCTTAGGCCGAGAAAATGTCCCAATTAAAGCAAGTCTATAGAAATGTCCAATCTAAGGCATCCAGGGAAAGATACCTTGGTTCAAGAAGGCCGATGAAGTTCAGGGTTTCTCTTTCATCCGAGAAGGCACATGGCGAACACAGTCAGGGCTTCTCTCTCAGCTGGAAGGGCACATGGCGAGCATGGTGTCACCTGCTAGCTTTCTCTCCTGGCTTCCAGTTTCATGAAGCTCCCCGGCAGGTGTTTTCCTTCTTCATCTCCAAAGCGCTGGCTGGTAGACTCTGCTTCGTGGTGCTGCAGTATTCTCTGCTCTCTCTGAATCTCTTTCCCCAAAATGTTTCCTCTTTTATAGGACTCCAATAAACCAATCAAGACCCACCCAAATGGGTGAAGACATGTCATCACCTAATCCAGCTTAACAACCACTCTTGACTAAATCACATCTCCAGGGAGATGATCTGATTACAGTTTCAAACACACAGTATTGAATAGGTATTATTCTGCCTTTATGAAATGGGATTTTGATTAAAACATGGCTTTTCTAGGGGACGTACATCCTTTCAAACCAGCACAGATGGAGATGTGACTCCACCCACTTAGGGTGGGTGGTGATTATTTACTGGAGTCCTTTAACAGGGGAAGCATTGTGGAGAGAGCTCAGATGCGGATTCAGACGCAGAGGGTGGGACATGCAGAAGGCCCAGGAGGGCCGACAGAAGCCGGACAGGAAGTGGAGCCCCGCAGGCATTACTATGTGCCTTCCCGTGAGATGCTCAGCCAGCCAGAACCCGGAGAGAGCCCAGGGAAGCCGAAAGAGGAAGCCCAGAGCTGCCCCAGAGCAGCTAAGAAAGCACAGCAGATGCCGGCCACGCGCCTTCCCATGGGACAGAGGAAACCAGACACCATTCGGCTTGTCTTCAGAGGAAAGGTGTCTTCCCTGGACGCCTTAGTTTGGACGTTTCTAAGGCCTTAGAACTGTAAACTTGTAACTTAATAAATCCCCTTTATAAAAGCCGATCCAATTCTGGAATTTTGTATTCTGGCAGTGTTGGCAGACTGAAGCAATTATGTCCTCGAAGTTCCTCTGTGCTGTGGCATATATTGGAGCTTCATTCCTTTGTGCGGCTGAATACTATTTCATGATGTGGACAGATCACGTTTTTATTTATCCGTTCATCGACTGGTGGACACAGGTCGCTACCGTCTTTTGGCAATTGTGAATAATGCCAGCATGAACATCAGGGTGCAAACACCTGTTCAGCCCCTGCTTTCAGTTCTTCGGGGTATATACCAAGAAGTGGGTATGTGTCACCTTATGACATAAACCCACCTTACGATGTGCCAAGCGTTCCGGCCCCAGGACAGCCAGCACCAGACAGAGATCCCTGCCCTCCAGAGCTGACCTTCAAGTGTGGGAGACAAAAATGCAAAGACACAACAGGGCAGGCCAGCCACAGGGTCCTTAACCCTAATTCCCTGCCCCCAGCACACCCACCCACAACCACACTCATGCACACACTCACTGCACACTCATGCACACACCACACACTCGTGCACACACTCATGCACACACTGCACACTCAGGCGCACACCCACGCGCACACTACACACTCATGTGCACACTCACTGCACACTCACACACTGCACATGCATGAGCACACTCGTGCACACACTCACTGCACACCCGTGCACACACTCACTGCACACTCATGCACACACTTATGCACGTGAAGACATAATCGGGTTCTGTAGCCCCTAAAGCCCATCTAAACACCTGAATCGCAAGGGCCCCTGGTATGAAACTAGGTGAACGAATTAATCCACTTAAGGATGGTGGGTTGAATAAAATGTCAGAAACAAAAAGACAAATCTTACCTTGCCTCTTTCATACAGATTAATTATAATGTACAGACTCAGAGAATTGAAGTCAAGGCCTATTGTACAGCTTCCTAGACTGCAAGCTCTTACAGCAGTCAGACAAATTTAGGAGTTGTAACTGATATTTCTAATTCTGAGGTACTGAGCTCTTTCTAGATAACCTGGTTGTTTCCTGAAACTCCGGGTATTTATGTGACACCTGAGACACAGAGTTGGGCACTGAAGCTGTGAAAGACAGCATTACTGCATTCAGCAACTGTTTAAAAAGCTGAAGCTTCACCTAGAGAGATGAGTGAAGCCGATCTGGACAGGACTAAGGTAAACCAGAATACTGGGTAAAGGACGGTATGGCCCGTATTTTCAAACTTCAACCTCTGTGTGAGACCAAAGGGAGAGAGGTTTATTTGGTATAAAATTTATATTTTGGGTGGCACATTATCTAACTTTATGGTCAGTTTACTTGAACACCATAAGCACATGGAATCTTGAATAGGACGTGAGGTCTTGTTGGTTTGTACGAGTTAGTGTCGTGCCCTGATAAATCCCAGAGTGATTGGGAGAGAGAATAAGAAAAGAATTTGCAAAATCCCCTTGGAGGGCTGAGGAGAAAGGGGGATGTATTCAACTTTCCCATCTGGGGAATTCCTGATATCCTCACAAGCAGTGGGGACAGCCAAATCAATAAGCTGAGCCCCCAAACTTGGGGCCCACCCCCATGAAATATTCCTGCAAAGGAGAGGCTAAGCCTATGGATAATTATGCCTGAGTCACCCCAGAGAACCTCTTTTGTTGCTCAGATGTTGCTTAGTCTAGTCCACTCGGCAGGTGAACTCACTGCCCTCCCCCCTACGTGGGACATGGCTCCCAGGGGTGTAAATCTCCGTGCAATGTGGGACAGTAGTCCCGGGATGAGACAGGACCTGGCGTTGTGGGAATGAGAAAGCCTTCTTGACCAAAAGGTGAAGAGAATAAAGTCTTGGGGGCTGAGAGATTTCAAACAGTCAGGAGGTTATCCTGGAGTTTATTCTTACGCATTATATAGATATCCCTTTGTAGTTTATGGGGTATTGGAGAGGCTGGAGGGAAGTACCTGAAACTAGAGCTGTGTTCCAGTAGGTTTGTCTCTTGAAGCTGATTGTATAACGATATAGCTCTTACAATGTGACTGTGTGATTGTGAAACTTTGTGTCTGATGCTCCTTTTATCCAGGGAAAGGACAGATGAGTAAGAAAATAATAATAATGATAAAAAATAAATTATTAATAGGGGGAGATAAAGGATAAAAAGTGGATGGATTAAAATACTGTGGGTCAATGAAAGAGAGGAGTAAGGGGTTAAGGGGTGTATGAGTTATTTTTATTTCTTTTTCTGGATGATGCAAATGTTCTAAAAATGATCACGGTGAAGAATACACAACTATGTGATGATTTTGTGAGCCACTGGTGGTACAATATGGTTGGAGTGTAGGTGGATGGATATTTCTCAATAAGAATATTTTTTACAAATGAAGATGTAGGTGTGTATCCGTGAAACGTATATGGCAAAATGTTAATGATTGTATCTAAGTGGTGCGTACATGGCTGCTCATTGTACCGTTTTGTTCCATTTACTGTACGTCTGAAAAATACATAATAAAAATGCCTATTTTAAGGAAGAAAAATAAAGGGGGCCCCCAGAGCTGGCTCTACAGTGCCTGTCGGCGTGTTTTCCTACACACCTGCCTGGCAGCCAGTGGTAAGCCCACTGCCCCGCCTCTGGGGGGTCCCTACACGCCCCTGCCCGGGAGGAGAGACGTGGGTGCCTGCGACGCTGGCTCAAGCACCTGACACCTGCAGCAGGGGACACCTTATCCACAGGCCACTCCACAGGCGCGCCCAGCTGAGGCTCCCGGGGTCCTGGGGGACCCCACTCCTCGGGGCTGAGGCCGTTTCCCTTTCTACGTGTTCCATTTTTCTTTTTATTATAGGCGCTAGTTTTAGGGAGGTGGGGGTTACAGGAAACCCCGCAGGAGGTAGGGCTCCACACCCACACCCGGCCAGCTTCCTGAGCCGTGGGTGTCCCGCGCCCGTGGGGCGACAGTGTGGCTGAAGGTCCCGCTTCCTTAGGCTCCCCTTTGTGTCCTGCAGTTCAGGGGCTCTGACGTCCCCACTAGGGCCTTGCCACGCCCCCAAATCCAGGACACCCTCTGATATCCTACTATCTCCAGAGCTTCGCCCTTTCCAGGATAGCAGGCGACTGGGATCACACAGGCGTAGCCTCAACAGGCTGGCTTCTCGTGCCCAGCAGTGTGCATTTACCACTCCCCCGTGCCTGCCCGTGCTCCATCCTGCCCGCGCTCCACGCCACAGCTCATTTCTTTTTCTCGCTGCATGAATTCTATGGATGTGCCACGGGCTGTTACCATTCGCCCGTGGAGGAGCATACTTCCAGGTTTCGGCGACTCTGAATAAAGCCGGTGTAATTCTCCAGGTGCAGCTTTTAGTGCAGACGTGAGTTTTCAACTCACTTGGTTAACAGGGACGAGCGTGACTGCTGGGTCACAGGGTGAGCTGTGTTCAGCGTTGTGAGAAACCACCAAGCGCCTTCCAAAGTGGCATCCCCACCAGCCACCAAAGAGAGCTCCTGGCGCCCTACCTCCCTGCCAGCATTCGGTGTTGTCAGATTTTGGGATTTTAGCCATTCTGATAGGTGTGCAGTGGGATCTCATTGTTGTGTGAATCTGTAACTCACTGATGACAAATGATGTGGAGCATCTTTTCATATGCTTACTTGCCATCTGTGTATCTTATTGGGTGAGGTGTCTGTTCAGATCTTTTGCCCATTTTTCAATTTGGGCTGTTTATTTCTTCTTTTTATTTTAACTGAGTTTTAATATTGGATCCCAATATGATTAATCGCAGATTTCTCATCAGAAACCATGGAGGCCAGAAGACAGTGGGATGGGACATCTGAAGTCCTTAAAGAAGAAAAAAAACTAACAAACAAGAATTCTATGTCTGACAAAAGTATCTTTCAAAAATGAAGGAGAAATCAGGACATTTACAAATGAACAAAAGCTAAAAGACTTTATTACCAGAAGACCTGCCCTACAAGAAAGAAATACTAAAGGGAGTCCTTTGGGCTGAAATAAAAGGACACTAGACAGTACTTGAAGCCATAAAAGGAAATATAGAACAATGTAACTACATAGGGTAAATTTAAAATCCTCTGTTATTGTACTTTTGGTTTGTAACAGGTTTTTCACTCCGTATGACTTAACAGGCAAATGTGTAAAATAACGTTATTAATCTGTGTTAATGGCAATACAGAGTATAAAGAGGAATCCGAGACAATAACAATATAATGGGAAGGACAGAGTCGTATAGGAGTAGAGATTGTAGACAACTGAAATTGGGTTGGGACTAATCAAAGCTAGGTTGTTATTAGTTTAAGATGTGCATTGCAATTACAAAGGAAGCCACTGAGAAAATAACTTCAAACATAAAGAAGAGGAAAGAATGAGGGACTCAAAGGGGTGCACTAAAAAACGAAAACTAATTTCTTAAAAGGCAATAATGGTTTAAATGAGGAAGAAAAAATATATACAAAGCATACACAGAACAAATAGCTAAATGGCAGAAGTAAATTATTTCTTCTCAGTTATTACCTTAAATGTCAATGAGTTCAATTCCCCTCCTAACATGCAGAGATTGGCAGGTTCATGATCCATCTCAATCGTGCCTACTAGAGACTAACTTTAGATACAAAGACACAAAAAGTTTGAAGTAAAGGATGGAAAAAGATATTCCATGCAAACAGTAACCAGAGAGAGCCAGACTGGCTATATTGTTCTCAGACAAAATATACTTCAAATCCAAAAAGTTTACAACAAAGACAGGTATTATATATTGGTAAAAGATTCAATTCAAGAAGAAGATACAATGATGATAAATGTATATGCACCTCAAACAGAGCCTCAAAATACACGAAACAAAAATCATCAGCATTGGATGGAAAATAGATGGTTCTACAATAATAGCTGGAGGCTTCAAGACACCACTTTCGATAACTGATAGAACATCTGAGCAGCATATCACTAAGGAAACAGAGGACGTGATCAAAACTCTTAACCAATCAGACCTGACGGACATACACGGAGCTGTCTACCCGACAACACAGAATTCATGCTCATCACAGGGGCAATCGGACATTTCCCAGGATAGATCAAATGTCAGGCCACAGACCAAATCTTACTAATGTAAATATATTGAAATTATACAAAGTATCTCCTTGGACCACAATGGAATAAAGCTAGCCATCAATAACAGAAGGAAAACTGGAAAATGTACACGTATGAGGAAATCAAACAACATACTATGAAGCAATCAGGAGGTCAAAGAAGACATCACAAGGGAAATTAGGAAGTGTCTTGAGATGAACAAAAATGAAAATACAACCTACCAAAACACATGGGATACAGCAAAGGTAGAACTCAGAGGAAATTTATAACTACGAGACACCCCTTCACACCCTCTAGGATGGCTGTTGTTTAAAAACCTAAAACTAACCAATGCTGGCGAAGATGCAGAGACGTCAGAACAACTGTCCATTGTGGGTGGGAATGTAAAATTGTGGACCACTTTAGGACCCGGCAATTCCACTCCTAGGTACTACACCAGAGAACTGAAAGCAGAGACTTGGACAGATATTTATACAGCAATGTTCATCACAGCATTATTTGCAATAGCCAAAGGATGGCATCAACTCAACTTTCCATCAAGAGATGAACAGGTAAATGAAAGGTGTTTTGTTTATACAAGGGAATATTATTCAGCCGTCAAAAGAGGTGAAGTGCCGTTACGTGCTTCACCTGGATGAGCCTTGAAGATCCCCTGCTGAGTGAAATGAGACAGACACAAAAGGACAAAGACTGTGTGATGTGCTGGTTTGAAACTGTGGTGTACCCCAGAAAAGCCACGTTCTTTAATCCTCATTCAATGTGGCAGGGTGGAAACCCTTCTGAACAGGTCGTCTCCACAGAGATGTGACACGCCCAGTTGTGGGTGTGGCCTTTTGGTTAGATGGAGATGTGACTCTGCCCATTCCAGGTGGGCCCTGATTAGTTTACCAGCGTCCTTTAAGAGAGGAAACATTTCTTGAGAGACCTCAAATACAGACACTTAGAAAACACTTGCCTCAGAGCTGATGGACACACGGATGTTTGCAGATGCCTAGACATGGCAGAGCCCAGCAGATGTGGCCACGTCTCTTCCCATGAGAGGCTAAGCCAGCCAGAACCCAGAGCTGTGTCCTGGAGGAGCTGAGTGAGGGCCCACAGATGCTTAGAGAGAAAACCACTGGCATCAGAAGCCGGAATCAATGAACCAGGAACAAGGATCGGATGCCAACCACGTGCCTGCCCAGATGGGCCTTCCTTGAGCGAAGGTATCTTTTCCTAGACGCCTTAGTTAGGGATACGTATGGCCTTGGAACTGTAGATGTATAACTTATTAAATTCCCTTTTTAAAAGCTGTTGTTCCATTTCTGGTATATTGCTTTCCAGCAGCATTAGCAAACTGTTACATATGATTTCTCTCAAGTATTTCATTCTCTCAGAATGACATACTTAGAATAACCAAATTCAGAGAGACAGAAAGCAGAACAGTTATTATAAGGCCTGATGGAAGGGGGAAAGGGGAGCTATTGCTAAATGAGGATGAGTTTTGGTTTTGTAAGATGAAAATAATCTGGAGATAGATCATAGTAAAAGTTACACCTTATTATCAGTGTACTTAATGTCAAAGGATTGTCCACCAAAATGCTTAAAATGGTTTTATGTTATACATAGTTTAACTCAATCATAATTAATTAATTAATTAAAAAAAACTAAATGATACCGGCACAGGGATAGACACAGAAACCAACGAAATTGAACTGAGAGTTCAGAAATAAATCCGCATGCGAATGGCCAGTTGATTTCTGACAAGTGTGCCACATCCACTCCACGGGGAAAGCAGAGTATCCACCACAAAAGGTCCAGAACACTTTATCTCCATATGCAAAAGAATGAAGGAGGGCCCTGTGCTGATTTGAATCTGTTATGTACCCCAGAAAAGTCTGTGTCCTTTTAATCCAGTCTGGTGGGGCAGACCTATTGTTGGGTGGACTTATTTTTATTATTTTTTTTGCATGGGCAGGTGTCGGAAATTGAACCCAGGTCTCCAGCATGTGGGTGGGACCTTTTGATGAGATTGTGTCCATTCAGCTGCGACCTTGCCCATTCAACTTGGGTCTTAATCTGCTTGCTGAAGTCCTTTAAGGAACAGACATTTCTTTTTGGGGTGAGAGCTCAGAGCTGAGAGAAGCTAAGAGAGAAGGAAAACGCCCTGGAGAAGCCAGAAGGACCCACAGGTGCTGAGAGAGCCATTCTGAAACCAACCCAGGAGAGAAGGGCCAGCAGATGCTGCCATGTGCCTTCCCATGTGACAAAGGAACCCCAGACGCCATTGGCCTTTCTTCAGTGAAGTTTTCCTCTGGCTGATGCCCTAGCTTGGACATTTTTATGGCCTCAGAAGTATAAATTTGTAAACTAATAAATCCCCTTGGGAAAAGCCAACCCATTTCTGGTACATTGCATTCCAGCTATTTAACAAAACGAACAGACCTCACGCCATATACAAAATAACTCAAAATGGGTCAAAGACCTAAGTATACATACCAGAACTATAAAACTCTTGAAAAAAAAAACATAGGGAAGCATCTTCAAGACCTTGTGTTAGTCAACAGTTTCTTAGACTTTCTATCCAAAGCACAAGAAACAAAAGAATAAATAGATAAGTGGGACTTCTTCAAAATTAACAATTTTTAGGGTGCACAGGTGGTTCAGGGGTGGGTTGCTCGCCTTTCATAAAGGAGCTCCGGGTTCAATTCCTGGACCATGCATCTAAACAAAAAATTAAAAATGTTTGTGCATCAAAGGACTTTATCATGAAAGTAAAATGACAACCTACTCAGTGGGTTTAATTTCCAGAATATGTAAAGAAATCCTACAATGCAACACCAAAGAGTCAATGACTCATTTAAAAACTGGGTAAAAGACTTGGATATTTCTCCAAAGAAGATATACAAATGGCCAAAAAGTACATGGAAAAATGTTCAACATCACTAGTTAATAGGGAAATGCAAATCAAAACCACAATGTGATACCACCGCCTACTATTAAAACAATGGAAAATATCGAATGTTGGAGAGGATGCAGAGAAATAGGAATTATCACTCATTATTGATGGGAATACAAAATGGTGCAGCTCCCATGAAAAACAGTTCGGTGGTTTCTCAGAAAATTAAGGACAGAACTGCCATATGACCCAGGAATCATACTACTAGGCACATACCCCAAATTTGAAAGCAAAGGTTCAAACAGATCTTTGCACACCAATGTTCATGGCGGCATTACAAGATGAAACAACACACAAGCACACAAGCATTCTTAGCATACAAACACATGGTGACAACCAGTGGCTCACATACCATCCCATAGTTCAGTATTCATCACCATGATCGTTTTTTCTAACATTTGCATCACTCCAGAAAAAGAAGAAAGAAAAAACTCATACATCCCATGCCCCCACCCCTCCCTCTCATTGACCACTAGTATTTCCATCCACCCAATTTATTTCAAGCCTCGTTCCCCCTACTACTTTTTATCCACATTTTTTATTCATCTGTCCATACCCTAGATAAAAGGAGTATCAGACACAAGGTTTTCACAATCATACAGTCACATTGTAAAAGCTACATCATTATACAATCATCTTCAAGAATCAAGGCTACTGGAACACAGCTCTACAGTTTCAGGTACTTCCCTCTAGTCACTCCAATACCCCATAAACTAAAAAGGGGATATCTATATAATGCATAAGAATAAACTCCAAGATAATCTCTCAACTCTGTTTGTAATCTCTCAGCCATTGGCACTTTATTTTGTCTCATTTCTCTCTTGTCCCTTTTGGTCAAGAAGGTTTTCTCAATCCCTTGATGCTAGATCCTGTCTCATCCTGGGATCTCTGTCCCACGTTGCCAGGGAGGTTTACACCCCTTGGAGTCATGTCCCACATAGAGGGGGAGGGCAGTGAGTTCACTTGCCGTGTCAGCTTAGAGAGAGAGAGGCCACATCTGAGCAACAAAAAAGGTTCTCTGGGGGTGACTCTTAGGCCTAATTTTAAGGAGGCTTAGTCTATCCCTTGCAGGAGTAAATTTCATAGGGACAAACCCCAAGTTCAAGGGTTTGGCCTATTGATTTGGTTGTCCCCACTGCTTGTGAGAATATCAGAAAGCTTCCAAATGGGGAAATTGTATATTTCCCCTTTTCTCCCCATTCCCCCAAGGGGACTCTGCAAGCACTCATTTATTCACTGAGTATTTATCAGGGCATCACACCAACCTGGACAAACCAACAAAATCTCATGCCCTATTCAAGATTTCCAGTACTTATGGCACTAACTAAACTGACCACACAAGTTAAATTAGGAAATACGCTACCCAAAGTATAAATTCTGCACCAAAATAAACATCTCTACCTTTAGCCTCATATAGAAGTTGAAATTTTAAAATATGGACGATAGAAGCCCTTACCCAGTCTTCTGATATACCTTAGTCCTATCCAGATGAGCTCCATTCATCTCTCTACTCGATGCCTGATCCCTTTTTCAACTTTTTAAACAGTTCCTGTATGGAGTACCGCTGACTTTCACAGCTTCAGAGCTCTCACTGAGTCTCAAGTGTCACATAAATACTCAAAGTTTCTGGACGACCAGTTGCACACAAACAGCTCAGGATCTCAGATTGCAGAGTTGCATAGTGGCATTTTTTACAATGGCCCAAAGATAGAAGCAACCAAAGTGTCCCTCAAGAGATGGCTGGGTACATAGGGATGACGGTTACACAAAACGGAGCACTCTCCACCTGCAGAAAGCAATGAAGTCCTGGTGATGCGACTACATGGATGCAACTCGAAGACAGTGTGCTGTGTGAAATAAGACAGACAACAGAAGGACAAATGTTGTACGAGCTCGCGGACACGGAATAATTAGATTGAGCAAGCCCCTAGAATCAGAAACTAGAATGCAGGCTCCCCAGGGTGGGGGGTGGGGGGTGGAGAGCTGTACAGGGTTTCTAGTCGGGACAGTAGGGAAATTTGGCCACGGAAGGCGGTGTTGGCAGCAGCACCCCATGATTACCAGCCCTGGATTCCACATTTGAAGGTGGTTAAAAGGGGGAAATGTTAGGTTGTATGTAAGTTGTTAGAATAATAATGGAAACACAAACGACATAGGACTGTCTGACACAAGCAGTGAACCTTCATGGAAATTATGGACTATAGTTAATGGGACAATTATAACATTGTTTCATCGGCTGTAACAAAAGCACTACATTAATGCAAGGTGTTAAAAATCGGGAAATCAGTGTGTGTAGGGGGGGTGGATGTTCGGAGACTGTATTTTCCGCGTGATTTTTCTGTAAATCCACAACTTCTCTAGTAATATATACGAAAAATAAATTTAAAAAAATCACTTAGAAATTAAAAACAAAAACAAGCAAGCTCCCAGAGACAGGCTCAGGCAGGAGGGTTTGCAGAAGGGTTCATTATTTTCCACTCATGACGGATCCACTTCCGTGGACTCCTCAGCTCTGCCAGGAGCAGGGCTAGAGACCGCCCCCCTTCACCCCGGCCTGCGCGCACCGGCCGCTCCGCCTCTGCACCGCCCTGGCCCGCCTGGCGGGGACGCCCCCGGGGCCGAGCGGGAGCGCAGGGCCGAGGGCCCAGGGTGGGGCTGAGAGGCGCCCTTCGGGCTAGAGGGCTTCCCGGGGAGATAGAGGGGGGCTTGGAAGGGCAACTCCGGAGGACAGGAGCGGGGCCACGGCTGGGTCTGGGTCTCGGCTCCTTGCGGGCTGGGCTCCCGCGCGGGGAGAACCTCCCAGGTCAGGGTGGGGGCCCAGGGAGGCTGGGGGAGGGGCCGCCCCTCTCGGCCCCACCCCCAGCGTTAGGTTGGGGGCCCTGCTCCTTCTTTCAACAGATTCTCTCCAGAGCCCAGGGAAGGCCGGATCCGAGGAGACGGCTGCTCCCCAGCTCAGGAGCCCCTCCCCAGCTGCCTTCCTGCGCACCTGCCTCCCCTGCGCACCCTCCAGCCCTCCTGCCCCCCCGGCCCCTCCTGCACACCTGCACCCCTCCCCCACCTGC
>PVIY010054558.1:0-14168 GCA_004026745.1 Myrmecophaga tridactyla
GAGAGAGAGAGAGAGAGAGAGAGGCAGAGAGACAGTGAGACAGACAGACAGAGAATGCAAATAAATAAAATCAGAAATGGAAGTGGGGACATAACCACTGACCCCAAAGAAATAAAGGAGGTAATGGGAGGATAATGTGAGCAACTTTATGCTGAAAAACTAGACAATGTAGATGAAATGGACAACTTCCTAGAAAGGCATGATCAACCAACTTTGACTCAAGAAGAAATAGATGACCTCAGCAAATCAATCACAAGAGATTGACTCGGTCATCAAGAAGCTCTCCCAAAAGAGAAATCTAGGACCAGATGGCTTCACAAGTGAATTCTACCAAGAATTCAAGAAAGAATTATTATCAATCCTGCTCAAACTCTTCAAAAAAACTTAAGAGAAGGGAGAGCTACCTAACTCATTCTATGAAGCCACCATTACCCTAAAACCAAAGCCAGACAAAGATACTACAAGAAAAGAAAATTACAGATCAATCTCCTTAATGAATATAGATGCAAAAATCCTCAGCAAAGTACTTGCAAATCAAATCCAGCAAATAATAAAAGAATTATACACCATGACAAGTAGGATTTATTCCAGGAATGCAAGGCTGGTTCAACACAAGAAAATCAATTAATGGTATACACCATATCATTAAGTCAGAGTGGAAAAAACACGTGATCATCTCCATTGATGCAGAAAAAGCATTTGACAAAATTTAACATCTTTTCTTGAGGAAAACACTTCGAAGGATAAGAATAGGAGAGGCCTTCCTCAACATGATAAAGGGAATATATGAAAAACCCACAGCTAACATCATCCTCAATGAAGAAAGACTGAAAGCTTTCCCTCTAAGATCAGGAAGAAAACAAGGATACCCACCATCACCATTGTTATATAACATTGTGCTGGAAGTTCTACCCAGAGCAGTTAGACAAGAAAAACAAATAAAAGGCATCCAAAACAGAAAGGAAGAAGTAAAACTCCCACTGTTTGCAGATGACATGATACTATATGCCAAAAATCCTGAAAAATACTAGGAATAGAAAGAAACTTCTTTAAAATGATAAAGGGGAAAAAAATCCTGAAAAATCTACAGGAAAGCTACTAGAGCTTATAAATGAGTACAGCAAAATGTCAGGGTACAAGATCAACACTCAAAAATCAGTAGTGTTTCTACACACTAGTGATAAGCAATCCGAAGAGGAAATTAAGAAAAAAAATCCATTTACAATAGCAGCCAAAAGAATCAAATATTTAGGAATAAATTTCACTAAGGACACAAAAGACCTATACACAGAAAACTACAAGAAATTGCTGAAAGAAATCCTGGAAGGGGGTGGAAGGGTAGTTCAGTGGTAGAATTCTCACCTGTCATGAGGGAGACCTGGATTTGATTCCTGATCCATGCACTTCCCCCCAAACAAATAAACAAGCAAAACAAACAAAGAAAATTCAACAAATAGTGCTACAATAACAAGATACTCACATGGAAAAATAATGAAATGTGACCCCACCATACAGCATACAAAAAGAAAAAGAAAAAAGAAAAGAAATCATGGAAGACCTAAATAAATGGAAGGGCATACCATGTACATGGATTGGAAGAATAAATATAGTCAAGATGTCATTTCTACCCAAACTGATTTATAGATTCAATGCAATACCAATTAAAATCCCAACAACTTACTTTGCAGAAATAGAAAAACCAATAACCAAATTTATTTGGAAGGGCAGTGTGCTCCAAATAAATAAAAATATCTTTTGAAAGAAAAATTAAGTGGGAGGTTTCACACTACCTGACTTTAAAACATATTATGAAGATACAGTGGCCAAAACAGCATGGTACTGGCATAAAGATAGATGTATTGACCAAAGGAATTGAATTGGGTATTCAGGAATAGATCCTCTCATCTGTGGACAATTGATCTTTTTTTTTTTAACATTTTATTGTATAATATAACATACATACAAAGCAAAGAAAGAAAAATGTAATAGTTTTCAAAGCACTCTTCAATAAGCAGTTATAGCACAGATCCCAGAGTTTGTCATGGGCTACCATGCCATCATCTCAGATTTTTCCTTCTAGCTGCTCCAGAACATAGCAGGCTAGAATGAATTTTTTTTATATCATCACAATTGACTTTTTTTCCTTTTTGTGTTCAAAAAGGAAAAAATATTTGTAAAATAACACATATACAAAAAAGCAATAATTTCAAAGCACAGCACCATTATTAGTTGTAGAACAGATTTCAGAATTTGGAATGGGTTACAATTCCACAATTTTAGGTTTTTACTTCTAGCTGCTCTAAGATACTGGAGACTAAAAGAGATATCAATTTAATGATTCAGCATTCATATTCATTTGTTAAATCTTATCTTTACTGTACAGTTCCACCATCACCTTTGATCTTTCTATCCCATTGTTTAAGAGTATTGGAGCTATGGTCATTCTAACTTTTTCATGTTGGAAGGGGCTATCGATAATATGGGGTAGGAGATGGAACTCTCTGATGTTCTGGAGAGGTTGGGCCCTCCAGGTTTCAGAACTTATCTGGTCCAGAGACCCATGTGGAGGTTGCAATTTTCTGGACAGTTACCCTAGTGCATGGAATCTTTATAGAATCCTATATATTGCCCTAGGTATTCTTTAGGATTGGCTGCAATGGTTTTGTTGGGGTTTGGAAGTTATAGTAGGTAGCAATGTCTAACTGAAGCTTGCATAAGAGTTACCTCCAGAGTAGCCTCTCAACCGCATTTGAACTCTCTTAGCCACTGATACTTCATTAGTTATACTTCTTTTTCCCCTTTTGGTCAGGATAACATTGTTGATCCCACGGTGCTAGGGCTGGACTCATTGCTGGGAATCATCTCCCATGCTTCCAGGGAGACTTTCACCCATGGATGTCATGTCCCATGTAGGGGGTGGACAAATGATCTTTGATAGGGCAGTTAAGCCAACCCACCTGGGACAGAGCAGCATCTTCAATAAATGGTGTTTGGCGAACTGGAAATCAATATACAAAACAATGAAACAAGATCCATGTCTCACACCTATGCAAAAATTAACTCAAAATGGATCAAAGACCTAAACATTAGAGTTAAGACCATAAAACATTTAGAAGAAAATGCAAGGAAATATCTTATAAATTTTGTAATAGTAGGTGATTTCCTAGACCTATACCCAAAGCAGGAGCAATGGAAAGAGAATTATTTAAATGGAATCTCCTCAAAATTAAACACTTTCATGCATCAAAGAACTTTGTCAGGAAAGTAAAAAGGCAGTCTATGCAATGGAAGACAAAATTTGGAAACAACATATCAGATAAGGGTTTAGTATCCAGAATATATAAAGAGATTCTTCCACTGAACAACAAAAAGACAAACAACCCAATTTAAAAATGGGCAAAAGACATGAGCAAAGACTTTTCAGAAGAGGAAATACAAATGGCTAAGAGCCACATGAAAAGATGCTCAACATCACTGGCTATTAGGGAAATGCAATTCAAAACCACTGTGAGATATCATCTGATACCCATAGAATGGTCAAAAACAAAACAAAACAGAAAATGATAAGTGCTGGAAAGACTGTGGAGAAAGAGGCACATTTATCCACTGCTGGTGGCAATATAAATGGTACAACCGTTCTGGAAGGCAATTTGGCGGTTCCTCAGCAAGCTAAATATAAAATTACCATATGACCCAGCAATCCCATTACTATTCAGAGGAACTGAGGCAAGGACAGAAACAGACATTTGCACACCAACGTTTATAGCCTTATTATTTATGATTGCCAAGAGATATGGAAATAGCCCAAGTGTCTATCAACAGATGAGTGGCTAAACAAGCTATGTTATATACATACAATGGAATATTACACAGCTAGAAGACAGAATAAAGTCATGAAGCATAAAACATTGTGGATGAAATGTGAGGACATTAAAGGGGCATTAAACTCTTACTATATCTAAGTAACACCAATTAAGAATTAAACAGGCATCATATACAATTTCATTATACCAATTAATTTTTTAATTACTTAATTTCTAGGAGTATGTTCAACAGACAAACTTTGGTCAGGGCCTTGAGCCCCATGTAGAATGGTACCCAGAAAACAGAGAGGTGTAGAGGTCAAAGCAATCGGGATCATTCCGGAAGCAGTACCCAGGCCTCAAAGCTAGGACAGGAGACTTGAACTGCCATATTGACTTCCCAACACACGTTTACCTTGATGACCCACTCATCCAGCTTGATGTTTGACTTGGAACTGGGAACAGTTTGTCTCTTTGAAGCTTTTTTATTTAACTACAAATTTTATTGAAATATATTCATATACCATATAATCCATCCAAAATATATAATCAATATCTCACAGTATCATCACCTAGCTATGCAATCAAAATCACACTCAATTTTAAATGATTTCATTACTCCAAAAAGAAAAATAGCAAATACATTAAAAAAAAAAGAAAACCCAAACACCCCATACATCTTATCCTGTTCCCCACTATTGACCCATTGTATTGATAAATCACTTGTTACTATTGATGAAAGAATAGTGAGATAACTATAGCCCATAGTTTGTAATAGTTACTTTCCCCCCATATACCACTCTATCATTAACTCTTTGTTCAAGTGTTATACATTTGTACTAGTTCATGAAAGAATTCAATTATATTTGTTGCATTAATCACAAACACCTCCATCACAAGGCTCAGTGTTACACAACCCCATATTTTAACCTCTAGCTTTCTTTCTCATGACCTACATGACTCTAAATAACCCTTTTCAACCAAAATTCACTTACAACTCAGCACTACTACTTATTGTTCTAGTTTGCTAGCTACTGGAATGCTATAAACCAGAAACAGAATGGCTTTTAAAAAGAGGGAATTAATTACATTGCAAGTTTTCAGTTCTAAGGCCAGGCAAAGTCTATAAAAATGTTCAAATTAAAGCACCAACAAGAAGCTACCTTCACTCAAGAATGGCTAATGAAGTTCAGGGTTTCTCTCTCAACTGGAAAGGCACATGGTGAACATGGCAACATCTGCTAGCTTTCTCTACAGGCTTCTTGTTTCATGAAGCTCTCCATGGGTGTATTCCTTCTTCCTCTCCAAAGGTTTCTGGTTGCATGGGCTCTGACTCTCATCATTCTCATGACTCTGCTCTGTTGTTCTCTCAGATCATCTCCTAGATGTTGGGAGATGCAGAGAGAGAGAACCCCCAGGACCATCAGATGCCAGTTATGTGCCTTCCCAGCTGACAGAGGTGTTATGGGCCCATAGGCTTTCTTGAGTCAAGGTATCTTTTTATGGATGCCTTAGTTTGGACATTTTTATAGCCTTAGAACTGTTAACTTGCAACTTAATAAATTCCCTTCTTAAAAGTCATTCCATTTCTGGCATATTGCATTCCAGCCACTTTAGCAAACCAAAACAGGGGATAAAAGACAGAAAAAAAAAAAAAACAGCTGAAAGAGAAGAGACCCAGAGGAGTTAAGAGAGGATCCACAGAGGAAACCATTGAAATCAGAACTTAAGACTATGAAATCTGGGACTGAAAGACCAGCAGACACCACCCAGATGCCAGCAGCCTTTCTTTAGATTTCAGGTATCATCCTGTTGATGCCTTAATTTTGACATTTTCACAGTTTTGGAATTGTAACTTGTGAGCTAATAAATCCCATTGTTATTACCAGTCCATTTCTGGTATATTGCCTTTTGGCAGCTTTAGCAAACCAAAGCAACTATAATCTTCATTGGGACAGAGATTTCTTTTTCCTTCTGTTTTGTGTACTGAGCATCTCCAGAACCTGGACAGAGTCCAACACACACTAAGTATTCAATAAATATTTATTGAATGGATAAATCATAAATCTCTTGTCATTTCCTTTTTTTTGACCAGGGTTTTAATATTTTTTCTTGTGAATTATCTCTACATTAAAGATATTAGCCCTTGGTCAATAAGCTATATTTTTCTTTGAATTTTCATCTCAGTTTTTTTACACATTTTCTTACATTACATGATAATATATTTTATAGACTACATTATAGATTTTTTCAGCTTAACATGACCATAAACACTTTTCTATGTACTTTAAAAGCCTTTGAAAGCAGGGCTTTCAGGCTGATAGGAGCAGGATCTGCTATGTATGGGCATGTCTGTGAACTGGTAACATGTGTTAGATGACTCCAATGAGAAAGAGGGTACTTCCTGGGAAACAAGAAGAAGCCATCCTATGGAGCTTAAATTTTTATTTTCCACCAATTCTAAGATACAATCTCCTACACACATACACACACACACACTCACACATTTTAATATCCCTGGAATCAGGATGTATCTTAAAACCGGTGGCATGTTGCAATTATAATTGGTGTTTTGGTATGCTAAAGCTGCTGGAAGCCACCAGAAATGGGATTAGTTTTTACAAAAGGGATTGATTAAATTACAGATTTACAGTTCTAATGTCATGAAAATGTCTAAATTAAGGCATCAACAAGAGGATACCTCCACTCAAGAAAGGCCGATCATGTCTGGGGTTTCTCTGTCACATGGGAAGTCACATGGCAATTTCTGCTGTCCTACTTTCTTGGCTTCTAGTTTCAAATGGCTCTCTCAGCTTCTGGCCTCTCCTTGGACAGTTTCCTTCTGCATTTCCAAACGTTTATGTCTCTTGGATTCATCTCTCTGCCCTCTGTGTTGGTTCTGAGCTCCCTCTATGCTTTCTGCCTTTTATTTTCTTTATAAAGGACTCCAGTAAAAGGATCAAGACCTACCTTGAATAGGTGGGGTTACATCTCCATGGAGACAATCCAACCAAAAGTTCCCACCCACAATTGGGTGGGTCATATCTCCATGGAAATAGCCTAATCAAAATGTTCCACCCAAACAATAGGCCTGCCTTCACCAGATTGGATTAGAAGAACATAGCTTTTCTGAAATACATAACAGTTTCAAACCAGTTGGCAACATTTTTACCTTTTTTGGTTGTACATAAAATAATGGTGTGTTTCATAAGTGATAAGTTTTAGATGTGATGAGATACAAAAGAACCCCTGGTCAGCTGAGGCGAGTGATTCAGATCAGCCCATTCTTTCCCTCTTTCCTAGCTTGGCTCCACTACATTCATTTTTTGGGGGATCATACAGTGAGCAGGCGGGCTCATATGAATGAGCTATCCCACCAAGTCCTATACTAGGGATATGGCACATGAGAGAGTATGGGGTCCTCTATAATAGAGCCAGAGTCAAGGGGGAGTGAAGCACATCCCCTGACACACACCAGCCTCAGCTTAGTAGATGAGTACCAGGGGCACGGGGGGGTGCTGAGGCTCAGGCTTGCACATGAGAACATTGGGAGCCTTCCCATAAGAGATGCAGAGCTTGCAAATGGAACAGGTTCCTCTCAACTGGGAAGCTCTCCCATCCTAAATCAGACTGAAATGGGATCCCTGGGGTCTGCTGACTTGAGGGAAAGAAGGATGTGTACAGTTAGATCTTGGGGAGAATCAAAATTCCCTTATCAACCTAAGAAGAGATTATTCTGGGGCCTCAAGCAAGGGAAGATAAGACTTGGACAAGAGAGGAAGGTTGCTTCTGCCAACAAGAAATAATCTATGGAGTTTAAAAGTTCAGATTACTTACATTAATCCAAATGTCTCCATTCTAATTCACAGAGTCCTTCTTGTTCCCCATCAAATCCTTCCATGTTAACTAAGAGACTTGGCAAAGCCGTGAATTTAACTTCTGCCATCATTCTGCAACTGACAGATTCAATCTTTTGGGTCTGATTTTTAGGTTTATTGGCCTGGCAGCTACAATAAACAAGAGGTTCTTTTAGGGCAGTTATAGAAAAACTCTAGTTTTCTACCTATGCCTTGAGTTGAACATTATAAATGCTGAGCATGAAATTTTCTTTTTTCTAAGCTTTCCGTGCTGCCAGAAGACACAAGCTTCCTCCGTAACCTGGCAGGCATCATCCCCATTGCTGCGCTGTCCTGCAGCAGCTACTTCTACTTGCTCTGCTTTCATTCCAGGCAAGCACAGATAATAATTTTAGTAACTGTGTGGCCACTGCTTACTATGCACTAGCAGCATCCCCCATTCCTCTGGGATGAGGTCGTTACTACCTTCAAATCAGTCAGGCTCAGACAGCCATTCCCTGATTCCCTCCTCTGAGTGTTGTTTTCTGGAACTTCTCCTGACCCCAAATACTCTGTCATCCAGTGTTCAATTGGAAAAAGAAAAGCCAGAAGCCATTCTAGATTTTTTTTGTGGGGGTGAGGTGGGGGTGGTGGTACATGGGCCCCGAATTGAACCTGGTCTCCTGAATGGCAAACAAACCATTCTAGATATTCTAAGCAGCAAGGGATTTAATTCATGGAATCAGCCACTTATTAACCATAGAAGGTCTAGATGTGCAAGACTCAAGGGAAGCAGATATTAGTTTTCAGGTTCATTGTGGCAGCTTTGGTCCAGAGAACTGGAAATTGCTGCTGATCCCCCTGTCAGGAACTGCACCCAACCTCCCTTGGTGGCCAGGGCATGCTCCAGCCTAGAGCTGGGAGAATCACAGGGGATGCCTTGAGGCTGCTGCAAATCTTCAGGGCTGCTGGTGCCCACCTTCGGCCCACTGCCAATGGTTTCTGCTTCCCCTTGGTGCATGAGGACTTCTCAATGTCAGAATGCAAAACCTTGGAGGCAAGGATTTCTGGGAAATATAGTTCCCAGGTTTCCTTGGAAAACAAGGGGTTAAATGATGGTTGGAGAAACAGAAGGACAGAGACAGAGAGAAAGAGATCTAGCACACCTTATGAACAACCTTTTGTATAATCAAGAATTTGGTTCTCTTCATTATATTCTGCCTTCCCACGAAAGCTACTGACCATTCCGTAGGCCAGTGTTTCTCAATGACTGGCTCACAGGTTACTGCAAAGCGTAAAGTTCATCAGACGTATTCTGGTTTCTCTTTAGATCTTATAAATCTTTCACCTTTTTTTTTGCATGGGCAGGCATTGGGAATCGAATCGGGGTTTCTGGTATGGCAGGCGAGAACTCTGCACTAAGCCACTGCTGTCTGCCCAAATCTTTTATCTTTTAAAGTGCATTTTCTTAGTGCCCACACCAAACCTACTAAAATACACTCTGGAGGTGATCTTATTTGAACCCCTTAGCGTATTTTCTACCAAAACTAGTTGAAGCCTGTCTTGCCTTCTGACAGGCTTTTCCTTTTCTTCTAGAAGAGAAGCTAAAGTTTCAGTATTTTATGACTGTAGCAAAGCCCACAGAACTCACCAGATATGTGTCTGGTCCAACTCCCTCAGTTTTGCTCAGAGTGGCAGCTTGCTCAGTTGAGTTGCCAGATGGGGATGTCCCACTTGTGGATACATCCTGGATTGCGTAGAAATGTTCCAGCTCCTCTGTCACCACCAATGTGTGAGTATGACTACAAACCCTAATTCTCCACTAAAACTACCCTGGGGAAGTGTTTTAAGAATGCTAGGATCTTCCCTAGAGTTTGTTTGTTTTAGTTTTTTTATTTTAATGTTTCCCAGATGATCGTAATGTCCCACCAGGGTTGAAACCACTGGTTTAGAGATTTAAAATACCACCCAATATTTAACTAAATGCAAATAATATGGCACCATTGTTTACATAATATATCTCAACATCTTTCATATTACTATTCCACTATTTGCACTACTACCAGAAATAAACTAATAACTATTTCTGTCCCACACGTGTCATCCCCAATTGCAGCCAGTTAATTTTTCACATGACTTATAGCCCTCTGCCTTTTTTTCACCTTTATCTTAGGATTATGATGGATTATTGTTACTGAGAGGCAGTGAATTTCTCTGAACAAAACAGTGTGTATAACTGAGTTACTGTCTTCTTTCTTGGTCAGCCACTTTGAAGTGTCTTCTTCATACAATACATGCTTACTCAAATTTACTTTCTCTCTTTTCCTTGTTTAGAATTTAGGCTTTTGAAGAAAACTGATGAAAACAAACATTCTTAGGAACTTGAATCTGGTTGCCAAGAATGTAAGTGATTCACACCCCCAATGAGGAAGTCTCCAAGCAGTGAAAAATTGGCTCTCTCAATGAGTACTCAGATTTCCTTCATTTAAAAAACATTACCATTGTCTTCAGTAAGCAATGGTAATGCTTCTATTTTGAATAAGCTCTGTTTAAATTTCATAAGGTCTAGTATCAATAATATGTCAAATTTTTATTCATAAAAGAGGAAAATTTTATGATTGTGATATTTGAAATATGGAAGCAGCAATCCCATGCCAGGAGTGGAAAACCAAGAAGAACTCAGTCTCTTGTCCCTCTCCACCAAATGCTCAGTTCCTAGAATATGGATGTCACTCAGAGAGAGCCTTGCCTTTGTTCCTGCCTCCAGCTCTAGATCCCTGGCTCAAAGGTTTTGCCTGGGTGAGAGTGGGCAGTGGAGAGAAGCAGGCCATAAACTCATAGCTCCTAATTTCTTCCTAAAGGAACTGACTTCATTTGCAACAGTGCCTGGGCAAGTTCATGCTTAAAAGCACTCTAAGAACAGGGAAGGTTATAGTGAAAGGACTAGCTAGTTTTCAGGAGGGAATCAAGAAATAAAATATTTGGAGGGGGCCTTCTTGAGGTTAGAGCAAATATAAAACACTGACCTCAGAAATGATTCCTTCAAAGGAGCCATAATTTGATTAGATTCACTTTTTAGAACAATTTATGCCCATGGCATTGTTGAAAACATTAACACAATCAGCCTGCAATTAGCGGAATACAACAGCTGGATATAATGGGGAAAGAAAGTAAGAGAACCAGACCCATACCAATGTCAACATTAAAGACAACACTGTGCTTATGTGGGGTGGGAAATGGACTTCAGTACAGTAATCTTGCCAGTCACAAAACAAATAAACCCACAAAAAACAAAATGAGCTGCTATATTATCTAAAGTCTTCAGTGTACAACCAAAAATTACAAGGCATGCAAAGAAACAGGAAAGTATGGCCCACACACTGTGAGAAAAAAGCAGTGACAGAGCCTCTGGTGAAGACAACCCTGATGACAAAGTTAACAGAAAAAGACTTAAATTATAACACATTATAAATGTGTTAACAGAACTAAAGGAAATAATGATTCAGGAAATAAAGGAAGGTATAACAACAATGTCACATCAAATAGAGAATATGATTAAATAGATAGAAATTATTAAAGAGGAACAAAATGGAAAATCTGGAGTTGAAAAAGTACAATAACTGAAATTAAAAATTCACTAGTAGAGTTGAATGGCATAAGAAAGAATTTGTAAACTTAAAGCCAGATCAATATGGATAATGCTACATGAAATTTAAAAAAGTGAAGAGAAATGACCAGATATTTGTGTAGCACCAGAGACTCAGAGTCAGAGCTCAGAAGCTATAAAAGTCAGCATTACCCCATACAGCAACTGTTTAAAAAGCTGAATAAGTGATGAGACTTCAACCAGAGATATGAATGAAGCTGATCTGGATATGACTAAGGTAAATCAGAATACAGGATAAAGGATGATGTGGTCTATATTTTAAAACCTCTACTTCTGGGTGAAACCAAAGGCAGAGATGCTTATTAGGTGCAAAATTTATATTTTGGGTAGTGCATTATCTAATTTAACTTGTATAGACAGTTTATTCAAACACCATAATTACATGGAATCTTGAATAAGGATGAGATCTTGTTGATTTCTACAAGTTAGTGTGATATCTGTTACATCCCAGAGTAATTTGGGCAGTGAATAAAGAAGTATTTGTGAAGTCCTCTTCGGGGACTGGGAAGAAAAGAGGAAATATTCAACTTCCCATCTGGCAAATTCTTGATATCCTTGCTAGTAGTGGGGACAACCAATTCAATAGGTTGAGTCTGAGATCATTGGGCTCACCTGCATAAAACTTATTTCTGCAAAGGAGAAGCTAAACCTACTTATAATTATGCCCAAGAGTCACCCCTGGAGAACCACTTTTGTTGCATAATGTGGCCTCTCTCTCTAAGCCAACGTGGCAGGTGAACTCACTGCCCTCCCCACCATGGGACATGACTCTCAGGGGTATAAATCTCTCTGGCAACATGGGGCATGACTCCCAGAGATGAGCTTGGACCTAGCATCATGGGATTGAGAAAGCCTTCTTGACCAAAAGGGGGAAGAGAGAAATGAGACAAAGTAAAATTTCAGGGGCTGAGAAATTTCAAACAGAGCTGGGAGGTTATCCTTGAGGTTATTCTTATGCATTATATAGATGTCCTTTTTTACTTTATGGTTTATTGGAGTGGCTAGAGGAAAGTACCTGAAACTGTTGAACTGTCTTCCAGTAAGCTTGATTCCTTTTTGTTGTTGTTGTTGTATAATTCTATTTTTATGAAATGTTCAAAATGCATAGAGACAGAAAATAGATGAGTGGTTACCAGGGGATGAGAAGATAATGGAATGGAGAGTGACTTCCAGTGTTTATGGAGCTTTCTTTGGGGTAATGAAAATGTTCTGACAATAGAGCCTTGATTCTTGATGGTGATTGTATAGCAATATAACTTTACAATGTGACCATGTGATTGTGAAAACCTTGTGTCTGGTGCTTCCTTTATTCAGGGAATGGACAAATGAGTTAAAAAAAAATAAGGACAAAAATAAATAATAGGAGGTATAAGGGACAAAAAATTGGTTAGATTGTAATACTAGTGGTCACTGAGAGGGAGGGGTAAGGGGTATAATATATGGGTTTTTTCTTTTTTCTTTTTATTTCTTTCTCTGGATTGAAGGAAATGTTCTAAATATAATCATGGTGATGACTACACAAATATGTGATAATATTGTAAGCCATTAATTGTATACTTTCATGGACTGTATGGTGTGTGAAGATATCTCAATAAAAATATTTTAAAAAGAGAAATGACCAGAGACTCAGAGAAATGTGGGACGCTATTAAGTGTACCAACATATAGATAATGGGAATATCAGAAGGAGATGAAAGAAAGGAGAAGAAAAGATATTCAAAGAAATAATAATTGAAAACTTCCAAAATTTTATTGAAAAACAATATCCCACATGTTCAAGAAACTCAACAAACTCCAAGTAGGATAAATACAAAGAGATCTAGAAACAGATGCATCAGAGTAAAAATGCTGAATGCCAAAGATAAAGAGAAAATTCTGAAAGCAGCAAGAATAAAACAACCCATCCCTCACAAGGGAACCCCAATAAGATTAACAGGTTACATTTCAGCAGAAACAATGGAGAGCCAAAAGATGGAAGCAACCCAATTGTCCATCAAAAGATGAATGGATAAACAAAATGCAGTATATACATACAATGGAATATTATTGAGTCATAGAAAGGGATGAAGTTCTGATCCAGGTGACAACATGGATGAATCTTGAAGACATCAGGTTGAGAGAAATAAGCCAAATACATAAAGAAAAACATTATATGATCTCACTGTTATTAAATAATTAAAATACGTAAATTCAGAGAGTCAGAAACTAGAATATAGGTTGCCAGGGGCAGGAGTGGGGTTAGGGAATGGGTAGTTACTCCTTAAATTGTACAGTTTCTATTTGGGTAATGGAAAAGTTTTGGCAATGGATGTTGGTAGCACAACACTGTTAATGTAATTAAGACCATATATATTTTTTACTGTTAAGTATAACATATATACAAAGAAAAGAAAGAAAAAGCAATGATTTTCAAAGTACACCTTAACAAGTAGTTACAGAACAGATTTCAGAATTTGTTATGGGTTCCCATTCCACTGTTTCAGAGTTTTTCTTCTGGCTACTCCAAAACATGAGCCTAGAAAAAATAAATATTCTTTCTTTTTTGTGAAAAATAACATATATACAAAAAAGCAATAAATTTCAAAGCACATCACAACAATTAGTTGTAGAACTGATTTCAGAGTTTGGTACGGGTTACAATTCCACAATTTTAGGTTTTTACTTCCAGCTGTTCTAAAATTACTGGAGACCAAAGGAAATATCAATATAATGATTCAGAAATCATACTCATTTGTTATACCCTACCTACTCTGTATAATTCCACCATCACCTTTGATCTTTCTCCCACTCTTTAGGGGTATTTGGGCTACGGTCATTCTAACTTTTTCATGTTGGAAGGGGCTCTCGATAATATGGGATAGGC
>PVIY010054559.1:0-14164 GCA_004026745.1 Myrmecophaga tridactyla
AGGCTGCCCACATTTCCTGGCTAGTGGCCCCTTCCTCCATCTTCAAAGCCAGCAAAGGTTGGTGGAGTCTTTCTCATGCTGCATCACTCTGGTCCCAACTCTGCCTCCTGGTTCCCTTGTGATCACATTGGGCCCACCTGGATAATCCATGACAATCTCCTCATCTCCAGGTCTGTTTATGAGTGAACTTTTCGCTCCTTAATTTGCCTATGCCATGTAGCATAGCATATTCACAGGTCCCTGGGAGTAGGATGTGGACACCTTTAGGGGGACTATTATTCTGCCAACCACTGCTCTGAGGATAGGGAAGCATGCCAGGCCACAGAGGATTTTGGATCACGAGGAGCTGGGAAATAGCACTAAAATTTAGATTTAAATGCCTTCTGATGTGTGTGTGTGTTTATGATAGATACCAAATGCAAGTCATCTTTAAACTTGCACATTATCTTTATACTAATATTAGATGCAGAACAAATGGGCTAAAAAGCAAAAAATTGGGAAGCACCACTTTCCTACCCTAACTGTTAAAATCCACACTGTGGATGCAGCCTTCTTATGTAATGTTTTGAATAAAGTTGAAACGGGAGTCATTGATGTAGCAAGCATTTATTGAGCACCTACTGGGTGCAGGTACCTACCAGGAATTCATGATAGAAAGATAAATGAGACTAAGTCCCATCAGTGAGTGACTAGCAGTGAGATGGAGGCACAATCCTGACATTGATACAGTCAGTTATAACAGTCTGTTATAACACAGGACACGGCTATGAGAACAAAGGGGCAAATGATTCTGCTCATGGAGAAGGTATCGGGATACTCCACAGAATGTCGACCACTGAGCTGAGCCTGGCGGGTTTACCAGGACTTTGTGAGGTGAAGAAAGGAGGCAGTAGTCATTGTCCAAGACAGAACCCTGTGAAGAGTGTGCAAAGGAAGAAAAAGACAGAGAACAAGCAGTTGGGTGTTGGCAGAGAGTGAGGTTTGTAGCTAGCAGATGTAGGCCAGGGGTTTCAAACTCAGAAGCCAAATAATTTCAAAGATTTAAAAAAGGAGAGGAGGTGGGGACTGTGGCAAATTGAACACCTTACATCCTTCTTCCCGTTCCTCCCCTGATGACATCGAATTTGAATTACTTTTAAAGTACTGGGCTCTGCAGACAGCAGCCTCCTTGGTTGTGTATGCAGCTGCTGCTCATATGGGTTGCCCAAGGGACCTTGGAAATAGACCTTATTTGTTGATGGTCAACATCTGTGGATGGACCTCATGTGTGTCCAATCTAGGACGCAGACAGTTATGTAAGGGGCCTTTGAAATGTCCCAGGGCACAGAAACCAGGGCCCACATCAGTCAAGTCATCATGTGCATCTGCACCAAGGTTCAACACAAGGAGCATGTGACTGGCCAAGCTTCCTGGCCACCAGAAAATCCACATCTCCAAGAGGTGGGGCTTTACCAAGTTCAGTGCTGATAAATCTGAATACATGTTGGCTCAGAAAAAACTACCTCAACCTGGATGGTTGGGGGTCAAATACATGCCCATCATGGCCTCCTAACAAGTTGTGGGTCCTGCACTCAGGTAGGCCTTCCCAGCACTGTCCTCACTCAACTTACATCAGCAATAAACTACTTCTGGCCATGTAAAAACAGAAAGAAACAAGTAAAAATCCCCAGGCTCTGTTCTCCAAAGTGAACCCATTCAGAGGGCATCCTTCTGCCCCAGAGCTGTGAAGGGGCTTCCTCTGACGGAGCCAAGAAGCTGCACTGCAGGGTGTGCTAGAGGCATGTGGGCACCATTCTGCAGGTAGGGCCCAACCACCTGGGGAAGGGATGCCATCATTTGGTTGAAGGGTTACTTATTCCAGAGTCTCTTACTAATTTAATGATTCACATTCATTTGTCAAGTATGTCTTGATGTTTACTTGATCTCTGTGCTTGGTGCTGAGGGTGTCCACATATATAAGCTATAGCCTCTTCATCCAAGAACCTAGTGGGAAAACCAATATATACAAAAACAACTGCAACGCACTAGTTGTCAATTTCCAGTAAGAGGCATTTTGATTATTTCCCTTTTAGTTTTTTGACTATTTCAGTGTATAGTGCATGGGGAAGAATGAGGGGGGCAGGGACAGCCTCAGAAAGATAGCCACTGTTTACAGAATTTATATACACATCTCAGAGTATCCCATGTAGGCCGTTTTCAAGTGTACCATTCAGTGGTATTAATTGCGTTCACAATGTTGTGCCCACATCACCACCATCTGTTACCCAAACTTTTCACTCCACATCCCTTAAGCTCTACCTCCCCATTCCCCTCATGCCCTGGCCCCTGCTAACCTGTAATCTACCAGCTGTATTTATGTATTTTCTAGTTCTGGGTAATTCATAAGTGAGATTATACCATAATTGTCCTATTGGGTCTGGGTTATTTCACGCGACATGATATCTTCAAGACTCATTCATGTTGTAGCATGGATCAGAACTCTGTTCTTTTTTATGACTGAATAATATTCTTGGATGGCTAGACCACATTTAATTTGTCCATTCATCTGTTGAAGGACACTTGGGTTGCTTCCACTTTTTCACTATAGTGACTAATGCTGATATGAACATTGCTGTCCAGACATCTTTTGAACACCTGCTTTCAGTGCTTTGGGTTGTATACCAAGAAATGGGTTGCCAGGTCCTATGGTACTTCTCTGTTCAGCTTTCTGAACATTTGATTTCACAATGGTTGCACCATTTCACAATCACACCTACAATATAAAAGGGTTCCAATTTGTCTGCATCCTCACAATGCTTGTTCTTTTCTTTACCTTTACATTAATCTTCATCCAATGGGTATGTTCCACAGTGACTACACTATCTTATGTTTCAACCAGCAATGAATGTGTGCTCCTACTTCTTCACATCCTCTCCAACACTTGTTATTATTTTCCATTTTTAAAATAATTGCTACCTTTTTTTGCATGGGCAGACACCAGGAATCAAATCCAGGCATGGCAGAGGAGAGCTCTGCCACCGAGCCACCATGGCCTGCCTTTTTTATTTTATTTTATTTATTTATTTTTTTGCATGGGCAGGCAATGGGAATCCAACCTGGGTCTCTGGCATGGCAGGTGAGAACTCTGCCACTGAGCCACCATCACTTGCCCTCACTACCCTTTTAATGAGTGTGAAATGCAAATTTTATGACCAATGAGGGTAAGCAGATTTTCATGGTGCTTATTGTACATCTCCTTCAGAGAAATGTCTATTCAAATCCTTTCTCATTTTAAATTGGGTTATTTGTCATATTTGTCAACTAAAAGTCAACACACCTGCCCGTGCCACAGCCAGGAAGTGACCTCAGACAAAGTCTGAACATGAAGCACAGCGTGTCGTAAAGCTCCTGAGGGGGAATCCATGTGGGGCCCGAGGCCAGGCTGCCGCCTGCGCCCTCCACCCATGGGGAGCCAACCTGGGTGTCGCGGGGTCACCCTACACATCTAGGCCTCAGTGAACTGCCATTTTCTTCCCTGGGGTGGGACAGCTTCCTCCCCAAGTCCTTGTGTCATCCTCAAACTCTGAGCCCAGGAGGTAAACTCCGGATGGTCCCAATTTGAAAGCCCTTCAGCAGCGCCTTCCTGACTTTAGGAGGAATACAGGGAGGAAAATGAGCAGAGCCAGTGCCCCCTCCCCATTTAGAGAATGCTGTCTGGCAATGTCACACTTTTCGTCGGTGTTACTCATTGATGGGAGGAAGAGGGTTTTCTTTTTTATTATTATTTTAGTTTGTAGGTAAAGGCTTAATTATTTTCTTTGTTGACCTGCCGCTCTGACCCCATCCAGTGCAAAAAATAAAAATAAATAAATGAATGGAACAACTAATGAAAAACAAAGGAAAACAATTCTAGGCCAAATTCTTAAAACCAAAACTGCTCTGGTTTGAGAAGTTATGGATTGTTCGGATGTAGGAAACTGACCTTCAATTTCTGGAGGGCTGGATAGTAAACTATTGTCATTTTCCTTATGAAATATGTGCTTGGATTTTAAAAAAGCTCCCAAGTCTTTCTAAACCCTAGATAAATTGCAAATCTCTGATTCCCAAAGCAAAAACTCAATAAAGTAATTAACAACTTAATTAACAATAAAGTAATTAACAAAGCATCTAAAACCTCAGAGTGGAAATTGAGATTAAACATCGCCAAGTATACCCAACACTTATTTCATTGCATTGGCACTTGTGCTACTATTTTAGATTATTATGAGTCACTTAACATTCAATATAATTCTCACAAGTGCACTGTTGGATGAACTAAAAGAATAATTTATACTGGTATATGTCCTAGTTTTATTGTTTCCAGTTTGACCAAGTAAAGTTCAATTACAAATCTTCTCATTTTGTTTCATATAGTCCCTCATTTGAAGTATTCTTCTCCAGTTAAGTATTTTATTTTCTCATGAATAGACATGACATGTATCATAAAACATTGTTTGTATTTTGAGCTTTGTATTGTGACTCTGATCAACTTTTAAGGTTCAGAGTTTATTTAATTGGCTTTCTTAAATATTGTAATAGATTTTTAAGAGGCAGAGAGGAAAGCGTTCAAGACGGGTGAGATAGTGGCACGGTCAGCAGAAGTTTTCCAGTGGGAACGAGGCTGCAGTGACCCCCTCAGAGCTCAGTTAGAACCCGAGAGACAGCAGTTCACAGGAAAAGGGGAGGCGAGGATAGGAAACCAGTGTCCCCACACCTGTTTGGGCACTTGGATGAAAGATAAGAGAGTGGACGAGCACATGGCCCTGAGAAGGCAGCAGGGTCATGGGAATTTATTGGAGTGAGCACAGAGGGTCATCCTATATGTAGACAGAGGGGCCTGCTGAGTGGGTGGAAGGTTTATTCTGTAATGATTCACTTAAGGAGGGTCTCTGCCTTCCAGTCACACTCCATCATGCTCAATGGCTCGATAATAAGTGGGTGAGAAACATCAGGTGGAGGCACAGGCTTGTGTGGATTCAGCTGACATGGACTCTGCTGAGATGGTGACTGGCCTCCAGCTTCCCCTGTGGCTGCTCCCAGGGCTGCTGCTTTTCTGGACCTTGGGTAGGAAGGTGCTGGTAGTACCCTTCAAAGGCAGCCACTGGCTCAGCATGCGGAATCTGGTGCAGGAGCTCAGTGCCAGAGGCCACCAGGCTGTCCTCCTCATACCAGAGGTGAACAAGCATATCAAAGGAGCCGAATTTTTCACCCTGAAAACCTATGCCATTCCCTATGCCCAGGAAGAATATGATCATTTCTTGGTGAAGCAGACTCATGTGATTTTTCAACAAATACATTATCTGAAGATGTTTTTTAAAAGTATAGAAATGTTGAAAATATAACTATGTTCTTTCAAAAGTCTTGTACAGGGTTACTGCATTACAGTGACCTGATCAGGTCCCTGAATGCCAGCTCATATGATGTGGTTCTAACTGACCCCATTTACCCCTGTGGGTCCTTGCTGAGTACCTCTCTGTTCCTGCTGTGTATTTTTTTGTGTTTCATTCCATGTGACTTGGATTTTGAGGGCACACAGTGCCCAAACCCTTCCTTGTGTATTCCTAGGTTATTAACGATGAATTCAGACCACATGATGTTCCTGCAGCAGGTCAAGAATGTGCTCTACCCTTTTGACCCTGCAATGCATTTGCCATGTTTCTTACTCTCCCTATGCAAGCTTTGCCTCTGAGTCTTTCAGAGACAGATGGCCCCGGCGGATATTTTCATATATGGATCTGTGTGGCTCTTCAGAGGACACTTAGTGATGGACTATCCCAGGCCCATTATGCCTAACATGGTCTTCACTGGGGGCATAAACCGTGCTCACAGAAATCACTGCCTCAGGTCTGTATGGGTGCCTTTACCCAATCAGGGTTCCCAGTGGAACCCATTTTTTCAAAAAACTTTCTTTCAAGTGCTTCCTCATCTGCCAATTCTTTCTAAAGATGTCTACCTCTCTTGCTAACATGTCTGTAGTAGTGTAGTTAAGTTGTCATGGTCACTGAGAGAAAGGAGATTTCATGGGTGGGAGTCCATAATATGATGAAAGCAACTCCATGGCTCAAACAAGATCTTCCACTGGTAGAGGTGCTGTGTTTGTTATTGTGCAGTTTTCTTCTGCTATGTAGGAGCAGAAAAGCTGATCCCTCTGTGGAACTCAACTATGTCAGATTTTTGCTTGTAGGTGTTCAGTAGAAGGATAAAGCAGCCAGAAAATTGTGTTTTCTGACAAGATAGGTTTTAGAGGTCTTGTCTTAGAAGAGATGGAGATGTGGTTACAGGGGATCTAATCAGTCAATCCAGGTAGAAGTTTCAAAAAGGTTAAATAAGTTAAGTGGAAGTGAGACAGTGCCAGAGAGGGAAGACTGGGGTTCTCCATCAGAGAAAAAATAATGAATTCCAACATTTCTGAATTATTTTGACAAGATGGTCTCTGACCTGAAATTGGTCACTGGAGTAGAGTGTGGAGATGTTCCAGATTTGGGAAGGCATCATGGCAGTTGCATATCAAAAGGTGTCTTCTACTTGGAACACTGAAACCAAGAAAGGATGGCAGTAGGGGTCATTGAGATCAAACCTAAACCTAAGAACTCACAAAGGTGGAGTCAGGATGAAGAGATATGAGTGTAATTGGCAAAGGGTTTGTTAGGAAGGCTGATTCATCCCACCCCACCCCAAATTTCCATGGTGGACACTACTGTTTTACCAATAATTTCTGAGGAATCTTACATTAACACTCAGTATTTGGGTTTGTTTGCTTGAGTTTTCGGGGTCTGGCTTTTTTTTCCCTTCATTCAGGGAAATCAGCCCATTTATGTCCTATTCACCTAATTTATATAACTCCTCTGATCTTTTATAGTTGATGTGTTTTTATTCTGTACTTCTTTTTTTAAAATGAATGTATTCTTATAAAGGAGTCTAGTATCCATTCTTCTTTTTGATCCTATCAGAAGGCATTTATTCTTACTTGATTTTCCCCCTTTATTAATGTTTTCTTAAAATTATAAATATATATTCATCTACTTGATTTGTAAAACTGCTAAAAAGTTGGAAGGTATTTAAAATGAATTGTTGCTATTTTCTTTTAGTTTGTGAATATCTTCTCTGGAGTTAGCTGCATTGGTTCAAATCTTCAGTTTCCTTTTTTCTCACTGGATGAGCTTGCTCATAATCAGTCCCCAATAACAAATCACTTGATGAATACTATATCAACATTATTATTATTACAATCTAAATATTGCCCAGGTGGACAAGGTGTGTCATCTGGAGACTGGCTGTCAGCCCCACTTGACCTTAAGGTTCATGATCCTTGTGGTCCAGCATCTACCTTGACTGTCTCCACAACTCAATCCCAGCAGTACTTTTCTTGTTTATTTTGTCATTTGTAGTTCTTATAGACTTGCAATTTTGGGTTAATCTCTCTAAATATAATGGGTATTTATGAAAATAGCCTACCTGTATTTCTGTTCATCCTTTAGACATGTTGATGCCAATTTATTTACTGCTCTAAAATATGGGCAATGTCTTCCTTACCCCTGTGTTCAGTATTACTTTAACCCTGACCTGATCGGCTTCGTTTTTATCTCTAAATATATATATATTATATATATATATTATATATAACAGTCTCTCAAAATCCAGAAAGAATAATTACCACTCTGGGCTATATGTGACTGCTATAGGAGCTTACAATCTAGGCCCCTGTTTTCTTATAAGCATTTTCTAAAGGAGACCATGCCATAATTGTTCTTTCATTTCTGGCTTATTTTCCCTCACCAAATGTCCCACATGTTCATTCACATCGTTGCTTGCCTCACGACTTCATTCATTTTTGTAGCAGCACAACCTTCAATCATATATATACACCTTTGTTTGTCAATCTATTTCTCAGTCAGTCTATCTTTCAGCCACCTGCATTCATCAGGCATCATGTATAATGCCCAAAGTCCACAGTCCTTCAACAGTCTCAATTTTGGATAATTTCATTGTTCCCAAGAGAAGGGGGATCGGGGCCAAGATTGTGGCTTAACAATGAGCACATTTTAGTTCGTCCTCCAGGAAAAACTACTAAATAACCAGAAAGAGTACAGAACAGCTCCTGGATGACGTCAGTGACTGGACATACAGTGTACTCCAGTCTGGACCAGCTGGACCGGCTGCAAGCCCCCCCAGAACTATGAGTTCCCCAAGCTGTGGCGGCTGGCACCCCTCCCCCACAGGCTGCTTCCCAGAGCAGAAAGGAAACAGATTTTACCAGCAACAGGGGCTGAGCCCAACTAAACGCCAATTGTGGAATTAATTAACAGGTTCTGGCTACTAGAAATAGGCCCCCAGCTCAGGTGAACCTGGTCAAAGCAGAGGTCGCTCATTTTTGCCCCGGAGCCAAGGGGGCAGGGCTGATGGAAAAAGAAAAAAAAAAAAAGGAAACAGAGGTTTTTGTGGCTGTGTTTCTACAAAGGCTTGACTGCCTCTGGATTCAGCGGCAGGACTTCTCAGGCTGCAACTGCCCCAGACATAGGCAGAAACAAGGTTGTTTAAGAGCTTGTCTGGAGCCTTTGCCTTCCCCAGGGAAAGGGTGAAGCCCAACTCAAGTGGAATCCCTCCCTCAAGGAATTCAGACCCCAGGGATTGGTAACTTGAAGCCATTAAAACCAGCCTACAATCTCTCCTCTGTCTCCACCACATCCCCAGCAGGAAGCATCTGCCAAAGTTAAAGGAACTGCATCATCTTATGCTGGTGGGACCTACAGGCAGACAAGCACCACATACTGGGCAGGATACGAAAAACAGAGTCCACAGACTTCACAGGAAAGTCTTTCAACCTGCTGGGTCTCACCCTCAGGGAAAACTGACACAAGTGACTCTTTTCCTCCTGATAGTTGGCCAGTTTTGTCTGGGAAAATCCAGCTGGGGTCTATAATACCTAAGTAGACGCTTCTAAGTGTGTGTGTGTGGGAAAGGCACCATACAAGCAGGGCAAGAAACAAGAAAACAAGAACTGAAAAATTCTCTGTTAAACAAAACCTAAGCTAGAGGTCCAGATAAAGCTGAACTGAATGTCAAAGAACATATAGACAACAAATTCATCCAGCAAGAAAACCCTAGGTAAAAGAAGTAAAAGCAATCTCCAGAATAAACTAATTAAGGTAATTAAATGTCTAGACACCAGCAAAAAATAACACATCACACTAGGAAAATTGAAGATATGGCCCAGTCAAAGGAACAAACCAACAATTCAAATGAGATACAGGAGCTGGAACAATTAATTCAGAATATACGAACAGATATGGAAAACCTCATCAAAAACCAAATCAATGAATTGAGGGAGGATGTAAAGAAGGTAAGGAATGAACAAAAAGAAGAAATCAAAAGTCTGAAAAAACAAATCACAGAACTTATGGGAATGAAAGGCATGGTAGAGGAGATGAAAAAAACAGTGGAAACCTACAATGGTAGATTTCGAGAGACAGAACATAGGATTAGTGAACTGGAGGACGGAACATCTGAGATCTGACAAGAAACAGAAACTATAGGGAAAAAAATGGAAAAATATGAGCAGGGACTCAGGGAATTGAAGGACAATATGAAGCACACAAATATACATGTCGTGGGTCTCCCAGAAGGAGAAGAGAAGGGAAAAGGAGGAGAAAAACTAATGGAGGAAATTATCACTGAAAATTTCCCAACTCTTATGAAAGACTTAAAATTACAGATCCAAGAAGTACAGCGTACCCCAAAGAGAATAGATCCAAATAGACATACTCCAAGACATTTACTAATCAATATATCAGAGGTCAAAGAGAAAGAGAGAATCTTGAAAGCAGCAAGAGAAAAGCAATCCATCACATACAAGGGAAGCCCAATAAGACTATGTGTAGACTTCTCAGCAGAAACCATAGAGGCGAGAAGACAGTGGGATGATATATTTAAATCATTAAAAGAGAAAAACTGCCAACCAAGAATTCTATATCCAGGAAAATTGTCCTTCAAAAATGAGGGATAAATTAAAACATTTTCAGACAAAAAATCACTGAGAGAATTTGTGACCAAGAGACCAGCTCTGCAAAAAATACCAAAGGGAGCACTAGAGACAGATATGAAGGCAGAAGAGAGAGGTGTGGAGAAGAGTGTAGAAAGGAAGACTATGAGTAAAGGTAAAAAGAAGGAAAATTAGAAGGATATATAAAAGTCAAAAGGCAAAATGGTAGAGGAGGGTACTGCCCGGGCAGTAATAACACTAATGTTGATGGATTAAGCTTCCCAATCAGGGTACATGGACTGGCAGAATGAATTAGGGAACAGGACCCATCTATATGCTGTCTCTACTCAAAGGACATGAGGGCAAGGACACAAGAGGACATTTGCACACCAATGTTTATAGCAACATTATTTACAATTACCAAGAGATGGAAACAGCCAAAATGTCCATCAACAGATGGGTGGCTAAACAAACTGTGGTATATACATACGATGGAATATTATGCAGCTGTAAGACAGAATAAAGTTATGAAGTATGTAACAACATGGATGGACCTTAAGGACATTATGCTGAGTGAGATTAGCCAGAAACAAAAGGACAAATGCTGTATGGTCTCATTGATGTGAACTGACATTGGTGAATGAACTTGGAGAATTTCATTGGTAACAGAGACCATCAGGAGGTGGAAATAGGGTAAGATACTGGGTGACTGGAGCTGAAGGGATGCAGATTGTGCAACAGGACTGAATGTAAAAACGTAGAAATGGACAGCACAATATTACCTAACTGTAATACAATTATGTTAAAACACTGATTGAGGCTGAATGTGAGAATGATAGAGGGAGGAGGGCTGGGGACACAAATGAAATCAGAAAGATAGATGATAAAGATTGAGATGGTATAATTTAGGATTGCCTAGAGTGTATAATGACAGTGACTAAATATACAAATTTAAAAAATGTTTTTGCATGAGAAAAAACACAGGAATGTCATTACTGCAGGGTGCTGAAAATAGATGGTAACTAATATTTTAAAATTTCAACTTATGTGTGAGACTAAAGCAAAAAAATGTTTATTTGGTACAAAATTTATATTTTGACTAGTGCATTTCCTAATATAACTTATGTAGATAGCTTGGTTGAACGACATAAGTACATGGAACCTTGGGTAGGACATGAGATTTTGTTGGTTTGTCCAGAGTGATGCCCTGATTAATCCCAGAGTGATCTGATCAGTGAGTGGAAAAGTATTTGCAAAGTCCCCTTTGGGGAATGGTGAGAATGGGGGTAAATTGAACCTCCCCAAGTTGAATTCTTGGTATTCTCACAAGCAGTGTGGACCACCAGAGCTTTGGGCTGAACCCCCAGTCTTGGGGTTTGTTCATATGAAACTTGGCCCCACAAATGATAGGTCAAGCCTACTTAAAATTAGGCCTAAGAGTCACCCCCATGAGAACCTCTTTTGTTGCTCAGATGTGGCCTCTCTCTCCAGCCAACACAGCAAGCAAATTCACCAACCTCCCCCTGTCTACATGATTCCCAGGGATGTGGACCTTCCTGGCAACATGGGACAGAAATCTGAGAATGAGCTTGGACTCAGCATCAAGGGATTGAGAAAAACCCTAGAATGAGCAGAGACCCAGCATCAAGGGACTGAGAAATTCCTCTCAACCAAAAGGGGGAAGAGTGAAATGAGACAAAGTGTCAATGGCTGAGAGATTCCAAACAGAGTCGAGAGGTTATCCTGGAGGTTATTCTTATGCATTAAGTAGATATCACCTTGTTAGTCAAGATGTAATGGAGAGGCTGGAGGGAACTGCCTGAAAATGCAGAGCTGTGTTCCAGTAGCCATGTTTCTTGATGATGATTGTATAATGGTGTAGCTTTCACAGTGTGACTGTGTGATTGTGAAAACCTTGTGTCTGATGCTCCTTTTATCTACCTTGTCAATAGATGAGTAGAACATATGGAATAAAAATAAATAGTAGGGGGAACAAATGTTAAAATAAATTTAGTTTGAAATGCCAGTGATCAATGAAAGGGAGGAGTAACGGGTATGGTATGTATGTTTTTTTTCTGTTTCCGTTTTATTTTTCTGTTGTCTTTTTATTTCTTTTTCTGAACTGATGCAAATGTTCTAAGAAATGATCATGATGATGAATATGCAACTATGTGATGATATTGTGAATTACCGATTATATATGTAGAATGGAATGATCACATATTAAGAATGTTTGTGTTTCTTGTAATTTTTTTTAAAAAATTAATAAAAAAATTTAAAAAATTAAAAAAAGAAATTCCAGTCAGTTAAACTATTTTTGCCTATTAAGAAACTCAGTAAGGACAATGACAGTTAAATACATGATCCTGGGTGGTATCTAGCAAGGCAGGAGAGAAGGCTCTAAAGGACATTATTGGGACATAAGAAAAATTGAAATACAGGCTTTAATTTTGTATCAGTGTTAAGTTTCTTGAACTCAACTGCATTTAAGGTGGTTACATAAGTGCATATCCTTGCTTAGGAAATGTGCATGGCTGTATTAAGTGTTCACAGAGCTTGATGTGTAGAACCTGCACCCAGGTGTTCAGAAAATGTATTGATATATAGACAGAGTAACAGATGGATAGATATTTATTAAAATGTGGCAAAATGTTAAAATTGGTGGATGTATGTGTGTGTGGGGGCAGTATGTTGGAGTTCTCCGTATGGGGTTTGTATTATTTTTGTAGCTATCCTCTAAGTTTGAAACTATTTCAAAACAGTTAAAAGAAACCAGGTAACCCTAAAGCCCCACCCTCTTTATCTCTAAACGTACATTTCCTACTATCTTTAGCACACCAATGGCCATTGTCATGTGACACAAGCAAACATTAACTAGGTGCAGTTATTAGTTCTTACAACATGTAGTGGGAGAGGCTGAACCTCGGGCAAAGCAGCAGTCTAGGTGCAGTGGCCCCAGAGTCCCAGGGCCCATGTCCCTTTGTCCTGGCCCTGCTGCTGTGTGCTCTTGGCCCCACTGTATCCCAGGGTGGGAAGCTGCTGGTGGTCCCAATGGATGGCAGCCACTGGCTCAGCATGCTTGGGGTCATCCAGGAGCTGCAGCAGAGAGGCCTTGAAGTCCTGGTGGTAGCGCCTGATGCATCTGTGCACATTAAAGAAGGAGCGTCCTACACCCTGAAGAGGTACCCTGTGCTTCAGAAGGGAACTGGAAGCGGCTTTTGCTAGTCTCGGGCAGCAGGTTTTCAAGAATGAGGGTTTTTTTCCAGCTGTGGTGGAAATGCACTAGAGAGTGCAACAGAACTCAGCTATGTTTTTATCTGCCTGCTCCCAGTTCCTGCACAACCAGGAGCTCATGAACTTTCTGGGGGACAGTGGCTTTGATGCTGTGCTGGTGGACCCTTTTCTAAATGTAGAGATTTAGAGATGATATCTCCATGTTTCTTCTAAGGAACATGGCCAGACTGAAGATGGTTAAACAGTGCCTCCTAGATCTGGGGGAGACGGTGAGGAGAAGAAAGAGTGGTGAGCAATGAAGCTCGCAGTATTTGTAGGTACCTCTTAGCAGATGATGGTAAAGTGACAGGAAACTCATCATTTAAGTGTTAAATAGGGATTCTTGAAAAACAAAAGACATATGGAAGGGGAAAACTAACGAAAGCCTTGGAAGAAAAATGCTAAACTTGCATAAAACTTTGGAACTTTTTTAAAGGTCTCCTCCTGGGTGTAGAAGTGTCATCAGAATGGGGAAGAGAAAGTACTTTAGGGATCTCCTCCTTTTTGGAAGTGAATATAGCAGGGGGGATTGAAGATATTTTCAGTTATGAAATTGCTTCACCCTCTTGGCCATTAGGGTTTGGATTTGCTTGGGTGGAGCTTTAGAGGCAGTTATGCCAAGTGAGGGATTAATTTCTCCTTTATGGAACACCATAAGGGCTGTCCTGGAATTTGCCCTGCTCTGGTCTGTAGATGAACTTTTCTGGTGTTTGAACATTAGCCAAACCCTGTTGTTTTACTTTGGATGTTTATGGACCTGTAGTTTGATTTCATGTTGATCGTGCCCTGCTGGTGGCCAGGTGGCTGTGGCATGTGTGCAAGGAAGTGAAATTAGACTTGGCCCTTTACTCAGTAGGTCGCATCTAACAGTGGCCTTTTTTTTTTTTTTTTTTT
>PVIY010054560.1:0-14153 GCA_004026745.1 Myrmecophaga tridactyla
AAAAAAAAATAGATAAAATTTGGGATTCAACCTGATAGGATATTAGCAGCTAAAGGCAACCAGCTATTCAAAGAGGGCAGTCCTAGGACCTTACACTGTGGTCTGAAATGAGGGCAGTCTTGTGAACAGTGCCTTGTAGATGTGCAGTTTGGAGTAACTCCAGGGAGTTAGTGTCAGAAATGTTGGAGCCACTGTCTTGCTTACTCCACTGTAACTCCCAAAGGATGGGCCCTCTGCTCACAAGGAGCCTGGTGACCATGGGTTCCTTCTCTGAAGATAGACTCTTGGGACATAAGGTCAGAATCACCCTTGTGTTCGCTCAGGGCACCATACTTACTGGGTACTAATTAATAGGTGTTGACTTGAATAATACAACCAAAGATAGGCTTGTCATCAGCTCTTGCTGATGGTGCTTCCAATGCGTTTTGGTCATTCCCAGGTACTCCCAATGCAAAAGGGCCATGCCTAATATTTATTAAAGCAATTCCATTGCTCAACATTATTCTAGGGACTTCACATGTAATAACTCACTTAATCCTCATGACAAATCTATGGAGTAAGAATTATCATTATCTTTATTTTTTGTTTGAGGAAACCAAACAAACTCAGAACTAGTCTGGAAATTGCTTAGGGTCACACAGCTAAAGAGAGTCAGGATTTTGAATCCAAACAATCTGATCCAGAACCTGCTCTTTTTTTTTTATATAAACTTTTTTATTAATTAAAAAACTTAACAAAAGAACATTAAAATATCATTCCATTCTACATATACAATCAGTAATTCTTAATATTATCACATAGTTGCATATTCATCATGTCTTAGAACATTTGCATCGATTTAGAAAAAGAAATAAAAAGACATCAGAAAAAGGAATAAAATGATAATAGAGAAAAAAAGATTATACATGCCATACCCCTTACCCCTTGCTTTCATTTATCACTAGCATCAGAACCCGCTCTTTTGAATGTTAACAATGAAGAATATGCAGTTTTCCAATTAACTAGCCTTATCTTTTTTCTCTCTTTACTATATGTACCTCTGCAGCCTTCCTTTCCTGGCTGTCATCATTTTCCTCCTTCTGTTAGTTTAAGGGGCTGCCTTCTCATTACCTCCCCTACTTACTGCTCTCAGCTGAGAACAAAATCAACTGAAAGTATCTTACCAGCATCTTTGTTGTCTACTTGCTTAATATAGATGAGTCTCACTTCTTTATCTTTGTCAAGCACATTTAGAGATGAAGCCGTTGAAAGGGAGTTCAGTTAAGCTCTTCTTTTTCCCCCTCAGAGGATGTTTGGCCGGGATATTCCTGGTAAGAAACCAAAATACAGACCTTCATGGAAAAGAGCTGCTTACTGAAGAAAATTGAGGTGAAAAATGTAAAGCAAATAACACAAAAGCTAGACCAGTCTGCAAATTGTTGCTGGGTACAGTGTTAATTTATTGAAATGATTACTAGCACACCAAGCTATTTAATGTAATCAAAATAGTAATAAACTCAATTTTAAATTCATGACACTAATTTACATTCAACAACGAAGTAATTATTACCCATTTCCTACCCTAAGCAGCCATCTTTTCCCCCTTTTATTCTTTCACTAAATTTATATTACAAAATAAACATAATCAGTGTGGATTTGACATCTCTTCTGTTGTCTGTGTGAACAGCCATAAATTTACAAGAAAATGATAATTAATTGATAAGAAACTCAGCATGTTTTAGACTGTCAGAGTCCAATGCAACACCTTTATTAGGAAGTGATCTTAGAATTGACACCTGAGGAAGAGGGATGTGGGAAGCAGGACTGGGAAACAGGATTGGGAAGAAGACATCAAGCTGCAAAGTGGGCTCAGCAAATGCCTCAGCTGACCCCATAGGGAACTAGGGCTGGGATGGCCCTTCAGAGTTGCCTTGAGTTGGACCAAGGGGACTAGGCCTTCATACCCCCCTCCCCATTAGTTAGTCATTGACTGCAGTCAAGCCATGAAATGATGTGTGACCTTGGGCGAGGCAGCTTTCTTCAAGCCAAGGCAATCACCAAAGAGAGCTGTCAGCTAAGGGTTATCTTATGACAGCACTCCCAACAGCTGGGAGAATAAGTCCTTCATTTGTGAAAGGGGATCTGGGTGGTGCATAATAACTACAGTTATTAGTTAGATATAACTCTCTGTAGTTCCCGTACTCTAGTAGTGCTGCACCTCCTAAGCCATTCCATACTTCAAATACAAGTCAAGTCAGCAGTCATTTTTTCAACCCTGATGAATTATTCTGAGACTCTGGTAGAAGCAAACATAATACCATGAGATTCATCTCTAAAGTGGTGGGAAACAAAATTACAACTTAGTGTAGTACCAATCCTACTGCAAGAAGAGCTACAGTATAAACCCGATAAAAGTGCTCCTAAAGAACAAAAAAGGGGAAGAGATGGGGTCTGAATAGGACTGAAGAAGGTGGCTTTGAACTGAGCTTCTTCAAAATATGATAGGTTTTTGGTGGACAGAAATGAGGGTGAGGAAGGACATTCCAGGGGGAACAGACTAAACAAAGCCCTGGTGGGCCACATAAAGGGTACAGATTCTAGCTTGGCCCTTTTGGTTTTGTCATCAAGGGACATGGAGTGATTGAGTTCAGTTAGCATGTGGGTGGACTATAGAGGACATGGCCTAATAACAGAGGTTTTAAATGAGTAATATTTAAAATTATTCTAAATAAACTCATGCCTAAATGATGTATCAAGACCTTAATTTAATTTAATGTAAGACCTGATTTTAGTTTCTTTTTCAAGCACCCTTCTGTTATCTGATAGGAAATGAGCATCAGTCATTCTTTGAGTTTACCTAGGGGTATACCATCAAAAGGAGCACTTATAGAGTCAATGCAGCAGGGGAGAGGTAGGGGCTTCTGGTCATTGGCCATCTCTGCACATAGGCCATGGCAGAGCTGGCCCTTGTCCCTGTTCACATAGCCCTTTCTGGGCAGTGGAACAGGCAAAACGTGGGATTCGTTCACTAGGTTACCAAGTTTTAAGTTGGTGGATGCTGACGGATTGTGGACTGCAGATGATGTTATTCTTGTCTGCATGTGGCACTTAGACATTTGACTTATTTCAACATGTAAAACTCAGGAGATTTGTCCTAAAACACCCAATTTTATTATTTTATTTTAATGGGGGGATGTGGTAACTCTGGTCCTACATTCTTACCTGGCAACATTAGGCTGGAATTAAGTAATAGCTCCCTACTTGAGAGTCCCTTCACTCATTAGTGCTACCTGCCTAACTCTAGATATTTGGATTTGCAATATCTGCCCTACATTTCCCACAATGTCACGAAGTCGTCATTCTCAGAAGGCTTACTGCATCCTTTGGATACTGCCAAGGAGCAGCACGGGGCTCTCTTTAGGTTAGAAGAATCCAAAGGCTTTCCCCCTCTGCCTTGTAGCCTAGGGCATCTCTCTGCTGTCTTGGGGGAGAACTCCCTCCTATCTCATATGCTTTATCCAAGCTCTCCATTTCCCTTCTACAAACCTTCACTTTCTCCCACCTCTGGCAGTTCTCCTATGAGATTGGTTGGGCTTTGGGATGTAAAGACAAGGCAATGACAGGCTTATGTTCTCTGACTTTTGCAGAAGCAAATAGCCAGCTACCTTCTTGAAGTGCAAGAGGGAAAACAGGGAGAAACATGAAACTAATATCTCAAAATTATCCAGCTGCATATATCAAGGAGTTTGGATGACTTTCTGTTTCTACTCATAATGCCTCCTCCCTTTTTTATGATAAAAATGTTTGGAGCCAGATATTTAGATGATCTGAATTTTGTTGGCAGCATTGAGACTTCGTGGTGAAGGGCCAGCCTGATGTATGCCTTCTTGTCTCCATCAGGCCTAATCAGGGGTTTGACCATGACCTTGGCCATATCAATGACATGAAGCTGTTTCAAAGATTGCTTGATCTGAGGTTTGTTGGCCTTGGCAGTCACTATAAAAGCTAGTGTGTTGTTGTTTTCCATCTTCTTTATGGTCAGGGAAAACTTAATGATGAAATTGTGGTTAAGCTTGTTCTTCCTGAAAGCACATTTCCAAGGGTTATCAAACTGCTTTTAGAGTCACCGGATGTGTTTTTTTTTAAGCACGCCTTAATTATCATTGATTTGTAGTGGCTTCTTTCTTTTTTTAACATTTTTTTTTAATTGTGAACTATAGCATAGATACAAAAAAAGGAATAAATTTCCAAGTATATTTTAACAAGTAGCTATAGAACAGATTTTAAAGTTTGGTATGGGTTACAGGTCCATGATGTTTTGTGTTTTCTTCTAGCTGCTCCAAGACACTGGAGACCAACAGAAATATCAATATAATGATTTAGCAATCATTTTATTTGTTAAATTCTATCTTCTCTGTATACTCCTCCTTCTCCTTAAATAACATATACACATAAAAGCAATAAATTTCAAAGGACATTGCAACAATTAGTTGTAGAACAGATTTCAGAGTTTGGTATGGGTTACAATTCTACTATTTTAGGTTTAATAGTGCTCTAATGTACTGGAGGCTAAAAGAAATATCAGTATAATGATTCAGCACCCATACTCATTTGTTAAACCCAACCTTCTCTGTATAACTTCACCATCACCTTTGATCTTTCTCCCACTCTTTAGGGGTATTTGGGCTATGCCATTCTAACATTTTCATGTTAAAAGGGGCTGTCTATAATATGGGATGGGGGATGGAACTAATTGATGTTCTGGAAGCTGGACCCTCTGCATTTCAGGACTTACCTGGTTCAGGGACCCATCTGGAGGTTGTAGATTTTGGGAAGTTACCCTAATGTATGGAACCTTTGTAGAGTCTTATATAATATTCTACATGTTCTTTAGGATTGGCAGGAATGGTTTTTATAGGGATTTGGCAAGTTATGATAGGTAGCAATGTCTAACTGAAGCATGTGTAAGAGTGTCCTCCAGAGTAGCCTCTCAACTCTATTTGAACTCTCTCAGCCGCTGACACCTTGTTTGATATACTTCTTTTCCTCCTTTTGGTAAGGATGACATTGTTGATCCCAAGGTTCCAGGGCCAGACACATCCCTGGGGGTCATCTCCTACGCCGCCAGGGAGACTTTCACCCCTGGGTATCATGGCCCATATGAGGGGCGGGCAATGATTTCACTCACAGAGTTGGGCTTAGAGAGAGAGAGAGAGGCCACACATCTGAGCAACAAAAGAGGTCCTCCAGAAGTAACTCTTAGGCATACCTATAGTAAGCTAACCTTCTCCACTATGTACATAAGCTTTACAAAAGCAAGCCTCAAACATCAAGGGCTTGGCCTGTTGATTTGGGTTTCCCTAGTGTTTGGCACAGTATCCAAGGTTTCCCTGGTGGTAAAGTTTAATAGTTCTGTAATCTTTCTCCCATCCCTCAAGGGACTTTGCCAAAACCTTTTGATTATTTGCTTAACATACTCTGGGATGTGTCTAGGCATATTACATTAAGCCATGCTGGATTAAAGAGTCTCATTCTTAGAGTCACAGAATGTTGCACCACTAGAGGCTAGGTTATTTGTGGGCCTTCTTCTGGAGGTTGTAGCCACCTTTCACGTGACCTCCTTGTCTTTGTTCTTGCTTTTGTTTATTGCTGATCTTGTTTTTTAGATCTATATGCATTTTTTAATTAGAGAAGTTGTAGATTTGTAGAAAAATCCTGTATAAAATACAGTTCCTTATACTACACTATTATTAACATTTTGCACAAGTGAAAGAACATTTTTATAATTCTATTAACTATAGTCTGTGATTCACGTTAGGGCTCACTGTGTTGTACAGTCCTATGGATTTTCTTTTTGTAATCCATATTCAAGTAACATATATACAACCCAAGATTTCCTCTTTTATTACCTTGAAATACATATTTCAGTATTGTTAATTATGTTCACAATGCTACACTACCATCACCACCATCCATTACAAAAACTTTTCCATCATCCCAAATAGAAATTCTGTATAATTTAAGTGTTACTTTTGATGAGGTCCTATTTATCTATTTTTACTTTTTTTTTTTTTTGCTGTGTTTTGGGTGAAACGTCTCAAGAAACCTTGCATAAACAAGGTCCTGAATAAAACTTTGCTATGTTTTCTTCTAGGAGTTTTGTAGTTCTGGTTTTTATATTTAGGTCTTTGATATGTTTATATTAATTTTTGTATAAGGGGTGAGGTAAGGATCCACCTTCATTTTTTGCATATGGAGATCCAGTTTTGTCAGCACCATTTGTTGAAGAAACTATTCTTTCCAAATTGAGCAGACTTTGTGTCTTGTGAAAAAGGTGTGTTTGATTTCTGAACTCTCAGTTCACTTCCATTGATCTACATGTCTATCCTTATACTGATATGATGTTGTTTTGATTACTGTGGCTTTGTAATAAAGTTTTTTTTTTTGCACGGGCAGGCACCAGGAATCGAACCCAGGTCTCCAGCATGGCAGGTGAGAATTCTGCCACTGAGTCACTGTCACACACATCAAGAAGTGTGAGTCCTCCAACTTTGTTCTTTTTTTTTTTTTTTTTTTTACATGGGCAGGCACCGGCTATCGAACCCGGGTCGCTGACATGGCAGGCAAGCATTCTTGCCTGCTGAGCCACCCGTGGCCCAACTTTGTTCTTTTTATTCAAGATAGCTTTAGCCATTTGGGGTCCCTATCTTACCATATAAATTTGATGAATGTTTTTTTCCATTCCTACAAAGAAGGCTGTAGGAAGTTTGATTGTAAATTGCTTTGGGTAGAATTGATATCTGAATAATATTTAGCCTTCCAATTCATGAATGTGAAATGAACTTCCATTTATTTAGGCCTTCTTGGATTTCTTTTAGCAATGTTTTGTAATTTTTTGTGTACAAATCCTTTGCATCCTTGGTTTAGATTTATTCCTAGGTATTTAGATATTTGATTCTTTTAGCTTCTATTGTGAAGGATTTTTTTTCTTGATTTCCTCCTCATATTGCTCCTTACTAGAGAAACACTACTGAATTTCGGGTGTTGATTTTGTATCCTGCAATTTTGCTGAATTCATTTATTAGCTGTAGAAGCTTTGTTGTGGATTTTTCAGGATTTTCTGTATATAGGATTATACTATCTGCAAATTAGTGAAAGTGTTACTTCTTCCTTTCTAATTTGGATATCTTTTATTTCTTTTTCTTGCCTAGTTGCTCTATCTAGAACATCCAGTAAAAGGCTGAATAATGATTGTAACAGCAGGCATCCTTGTCCTATTCCAAATTTTCAGGGAAAGCTTTCAGTCTTTCACCATCAAGTGAAAGCTTTGGGTTTTTCAAATATGCTCTGTGCTGGTTTGTTCCAGTAGCCATGTTTCTTGAGGATGATTGAATAATGATATAGCTGTCACAATGTGACTGTGTGATCATGAAAACCTTGTGTCTGATGCTCCTTTTATCTAACTTGTCAAGAAATGAGTAGAGCATATGGAATAAAAATAAATGATGGGGGAACAAATGTTAAAATAAATTTAGTTTGAAATGCTAGTGATAAATGAAAGTGAGGGGCAAGGGGTATGGTATGTATAATCTTTTTTTTTCTATTATCATTTTATTTCTTTTTCTGTTGTCTTTTTATTTCTTTTTCTGAATTGATGCAAATGTTCTAAGAAATGATGAACATGCAACTATGTGATGATATTGAGAATTACTGAATATATATGTAGAACAGAATTATATGTTAATGTTTATGTTTGTTCTTAATTTTTTTAATTAATAAATAAATTTTTTTAAAAAAAAGTAAAAAAAAATAAAAAAGAAAGTATATTGTACCCCAAGAAAGCCATACCATTAATCCTAATTCAATATTGTAGGGTGGATACCTTTGATTAGATTGTTTCCTTGGAGACTGACCCACTCAATTGTGGGTGTGACCTTTTGATTAGATTACTCCATGGAGACATGACATGCCCAATTGTGGCTGTGACCTTTTAATCAGATGGAGCTGTGACTCCACCAACTCAAGGTAGATCTTGATTAGTTTACCGGAATCCTTTAAAAGGAGAAACATCTTGGAGAAAACACAGTTGCTTCAGAGCTGACAGAGATGCAGACAGTTGGAGATGTTTGGAGTGCTGACAGACAGAGCAGATACCTAGACATGGAAGTTTGGTGATGCAGAGCCCAGCAGACATTGCCATATGCCTTCCCATGAGATGCTAAGCTGTGTTCTGGAGGAGCTAAGTATAGTCCCACAGATGCTTAGAGAGGAAACCACTGACATCAGAAGCTGGAAGCAACAGAACGAGGAACAAGGACCAACAGATGCCAGCCACATGCCTTCCCATGTGTTCTAGTTTGTAAGCTGCCAGAATGCAATATACCAGAAACAGAACAGCTTTTAAAAATAGGAACTTATTAAGTTGCAAATTTACACTTCTAAGGCAATGAAAATGTCCAAATTAAGGCACCAACAAGAGGTTACCTTCACTCAAGAAAGGCTGATGAAGTTCAGGGTTTCTCTCTCAGGTGGAAGGTCACATGGAAAAGTCTGCTAGCTGTCTCTTCCAGCTTCTTGCTTCATGAAGCTCCCATGGGGGTGTTTTCCTTCTTCATCTCCAAGGTGTCTGGCTGCATGGACTCTAAAGCTTTTTCCAAAACGGTTCCCTCTTAAAGGGCTTCGGTAAGCAACCCTACCTTGAATGGGTGGAGACACACTTCCATGGAAACCATCTATGCTGGTTTGAAAGGATTATATTCCCTAGAAAAGCCATGTTTTACTACTGATCTATCTGGTAGAAGCAGCAATTTCTTTTAATCCCTATTCAGTACTGTAGGTTGTAAACTTGATTAAAGTATCTTCACGGAGATGTGACTCAACCAATTGTGGATTAGAGGGAGATGTGACTCCACCCATTCCAGGTAGGTCTTGATTAGTTTACTGGAATCCTTTAAAAGAGGAAGCATTTTGGAGAGAGTGAGAGAGCCATGAGAACCACAAGAGCCCATGCAGCCCAAGACCTTTGGAGATGAAGAAGGAATACACCCCTGGGGGAGCTTCATGAAACAAGAAGTCTGGAGAGAAGCTAGCCAGACGTTGCCATGTTCACCATGTGCCTTTCCAGTTGAGAGAGAAACTCTGAATATCATTGCCCTCTCTCGAGTGAAGGTAAACTCTTGTTGGTGCCTTCATTTGGACTTTTTTATACACCTGCTTTAATTGGGACAGTTTCTTGGCTTTAGAACTGTAAACTTTCAACTTAATAAATTCCTCTTTTTAAAAGCTGTTCCATTTCTGGTATATAGCATTCCAGCAGCTAGCAAACCAGAACATCATCTAATCAAAAATTACCACCCACAATTGGTGGGTCACATCTCCATGGAAAATCAAAAAGCTCCCACCCAATATTGAATGAGGATTAAAGGGTATGACTTTTCTGGGATACACAACAGATTCAAACCAGCACACCATGGAATAGACATCATCATTCTCAGGTCAAGGTATCTTCTCTGGATACCTTAGTTTGGACATTTTTATAGCTTTAGAACTGGAAACTTTTAACTTAATAAATTTCCGTTTTAAAAGCCAATCCATTCCTGAATATAGATGCCAGCAGCATTTAACAAACTAAAACATGCTCTTTGTCATGCTGAGGAGGTTTCCTTCTATTCCTAGGTTTTTGGGGTTTTTTTTCAATTTTTTATCTATTCCTAGTTTTATAAGTGTTTTTATCAAGAATAGATGCTTTTTTTTGTTACCTGCCTTTTCTGCATTAATTAAGATGATCATGTGTTTTTTTACCCATTGTTATGTTAATGTGGTGTATTACATTAATCCATTTTCTAATGTTGAATGACCTTTGCATACCTGGGATAAATCCCACTTGATCATGGTGCATAACTCTCTTAATGTGCTGTTGGATTTGGCTTCTTGTATTTTGTTGAGGATTTTTGCATTTTTTCTCATAAGAGATACTGATGTATAATTTTCTTTTATTATGGTAACTTTATGTGGCTATGGCATGAGGGTGATGTTGGCTCCACAGAATAAGTTGGAGAGTCTGCTTCAATTTTTTTTGGAAGAGTTGGAATAAGAGTGGCGCTAATTCTTAAAATGTTTAATAAAATTCCCCTGTGCAGCCAACTGGTCCTGGGCTTTTCTTTGTTGGGAGGTTTTAAATACTGATTCAATTGCTTTACTAATTATTGGTTTGTTGACACCTTCCATCTCTTCTTTTTTTTTTTTTTTGTTCATTTTTAAACAGTTTTACTCAAGCATCATACAATCCAACCTAGGTGTATAGAATTGCCTTTGCCACCATACTCTACCTAAAGACATTTCCTTTTCTTCCACAAAGAATCCAAACCCCTTTCCCATTTCCCTGGCCTGTTGATGTTTAGTTTTGATATAATGCCTTTGTTACATTCAGTGGAAGCTTGTTACAATGTTTTTGTTGACTATAGACCCTAGCTTACATTGATTGTACTTTTTCCATATACCCACCTATTTTCAACACCCTGCAATATTGACATTCATTTCTCCCTCAGGTAAAAGCATTTTAACAATTTGTACATTTAATCACCATCTGTGCCAGTTTGAATTTGTTGTGTACTCCAGAAAAGCCAAGTTCTTTAACCCTCATTCAACTTGATGGGTTGGAGCTTCTTGATTATTTCCATGGAGATATGACCCACTTAATTGTGAGTCATAACTTTTGATTAAAGGGTTTCTATGAAGATGTGCATCTCCATAGAAAAAACTTTAGAGCCCACACAACCAGAAACCTTTGGAGATGAAGAAGAAAAACACCCCTGGGGGAAGCTTCAGGAAACAAGAAGTTGGGAGAGAAAGGTAGCAAACTTTGACATGTGCCCTTCCAGTTGAGAGAGGAACCCTGAACTTCATCAACCTTTCTTGAGTGAAGGTAACCTCTTGTTGGTGCCTTAATTTGGAACATTTTCATAGCCTCGCCTTAATTTGGACATTTTCACTGCCTTAGAACTGTAAATTTGCAACTTAATAACATCCACCCCTTTGTTTTTTCCTTACATGGGCAGGTGCCAGAAACCAAACCTGGGTCTCTGGTATGACAAGTGAGAACTCTGCCACTGAGCCACTGTTGCTTGCCCTAAAAATGGCTTTTTAAAAGCCATTCTGTTTCTGTTATGCTGCATTCTGGCAGTTTGCAAACTAGAACACTATCATTGTTCATGATAGGAATTACTCAATTATGTCTCAGGCTTTCTTTGTCTTTCCTTCTGGTTTAACACATGCCTCTTCTCCCTCTAACATACTCACATTTAGCTTCATTCAGTGTACTTATATTACTGTACTACAATCAGGTAGTAGTGTGCTATCCATTTCTGAATTTTTATAAATTTTTACAATGAGTCTTATTACACAATGTGTTTTCCTCCAGCACCAAATGTCCAATCTCTACCCTATTTCCATATCCTGATAACCTGTGTTCTTAACTTCAACTCCCAAAGTTCACTCATTAATGTCAGCTCATATTAGCAAGGCCATACTGCATTTATCCTTTTGTTTATGGATAATTTCATTCATCATAGTGTCCTCAAGGTTCATCCACATTGTTACATGATTTATGACTTTATTCTGTCTTACAGTTCTGTAATATTCCATTGTATGTATATACCACAGCTTGTTTAGCCACTCACCCATTCATGGACATTTGGGCTGTTTCCATCTCTTGGCAGCCATAAATAAGGCTCCTATAAACAAGAAGACTTTCTCAAACCTACAGTGCAGGTCCAGGCTCATGCCCTGGGAGTCATTCCCATGTGTGTGGGGGGAGGACAGTGAGTTTACCTGCCAGGTTGGCTTTAAGAGAGAGGCCCTACCTGAGCAAAAAAAAAAAAAAAGGGTTTGCTGGAGGTGACTCCTAGGCATGGTTTGTAATAAGGCAAAATTCTCCTCTTGTTCTGGATCTGTAAAACTCAGAATATAAAAAGGTGGGATAGTCACAGGACAGATGTTCCCATTTCCAGAGGGAGAAATTGGAAGGAATACAGGGGTCACCAGACCCAAACAGTTCTGAAAACCTACAAGACAAACTCCATTAGATGTCAAAGCCTGAGAGTCATCTATCCTCTGGGCTTTAGAAAGCAGCAGTCCCACCCTTTCCAAGTGTCTGCTTAGTGGCCCTGCTCTCTCCAAATGCTGGCATGAAGTTTGCAACCTTGGAGGACATTGGGGAGACAAATTTCACTCAACTCCACCCTCTCCAAGCATCAGGGCAACACCCGAGATCTCTGCCATCCCTGGGACACAAGCTTGACCCCTCCAGAACAATGGGGTGGCAGCCAGGCTCTCCTCAATCCCCAAGGAATGTGTTCCACCCTCTCCAAGACTTGAGGTAGCACCACTCTTCCTGAGCAATGAGGTGGAAGGCCTGCCTTCTGCTTCAGGAAAACTCACCCTCTACAAGTTCTTGGGTGGGTCCACTCTCTTGGCCCAAGGTTTCTTGACTTCAGACCTTAGCTTCCATGGTTCTGTCTCTGAAATAGTTTTTCCTTCAATTTCTCCCTTTTCTGTCCCTTTTATTCCAGACTGGTAGTGGTTCCATTTATAAAGATCCCATAACACTCTTGTTTTTCTATACAGTACACTGGGATCATGTCTATTGGACAAAAGGACTTTCCATAAATCCTTCCTGGATAACTCCATCTCCAATCTTGGCTTTTTGTGAAATGGCCAACTTGTTCCATATTTGGTTAAGTTCTCACATGGGGCACTATTATCTGGGGTTTCACTATCTGGAAGCCCCAATTTTCCAGAGCATCAGTTTCTGGTTTCCTTATACCCAAGAGTTCAGTTTTCAGCTTATCTCTTTCCTGTCACATTTCACTATAAGCTGTAAGGAGAAACCAGGCCACATTTTCCACATTGAATTTGGAAATCTCTTCTGCTAAATACCCAAGTTCATGGCTTTTAAAATCGGCCTTTCCACCAAAACCAGAAATCAATTTTGCCAGATTATAGCTATTTCAAAACAAGGGTTGCCTTCCTTCCAGTTTGCAATAACACAGGTATGATTTCTGCCAAGGCCTTATCAGAAATGTCTTTAGAGTCCACATTTCTACTAACAGTCTCTTCAAAGCATTCTAGGTCTTCTCTATCAATTTTTTCACAACTCTTCCAGAATCTTCCCCAGATCCATTTAAAAAGCCATTCCAACATGTTTGGCATTTGCAAACTGCAGCAGCACCCCACTTCTCTGGTACCAAAATCTGTTTTAGCTTGTAAGCAGCTGGATTGCAATTTACCAGAAACAGAATGGCTTTTAAAAAGGAGAATTTATTAAGTTGCAAGTTTACACTTCTAAAGCAGTGAAAATGTCCAAACTAAGGCACCCAGGAAAAGATACCTTGATTCAAGAAAGGTTGATGGATCCAGAATAACTCTGTCATCTGGAAAGTCACATAGTGACATCTGCTAGCTTTCTCTCATGGCTTCTCATTTCATAAAGATTCCCTGGGGGTGTTCTCCTTTATCTCCAAAGCTCACTGACTGTGTGAGCTCTGTTAGCACTAAGCATTTTCCAAAATAACTCTCATTTAAAGGACTACAGTAAGCAACTCCACCTTGAAGGAAGAGACACATCTCCATGGAAACCAACTAGTCAAAAGTTACCATCCACAATTGGGTGGATCACGTCTCCATGGAAACAATAAAAAAGATCACATTCAGCATTATTGTTTTCTTTTTTTTCTTTTTTCTTTTTTTATAAACTTTTTATTAATTAAAAAAATTAAAAAACATTAAGATATCATTCCATTCTACATATACAATCAGTAATTCTTAATATTATCACATAGTTGCATATTCATCATTTCTTAGAACATTTGCATCGATTTAGAAAAAGAAATAAAAAGACAACAGAAAAAGAAATAAAACGATAATAGAGAAAAAAAGATTATACATACCATACCCCTTACCCCTCACTTTCATTTACCACAAGCATTTCAAGCTGAATTTATTTTAACATTTGTTCCCCCTATTATTTATTTTTATTCCATATGTTCTACTCTTCTGTTGATACAGTAGCTAAAAGGTGCATCAGACACAAGGTTTTCACATTCACAGAGTCTCATTGTGAAAGCTATATCATTGTTCAATCATCATCAAGAAACATGGCTACTGGAACACAGCTC
>PVIY010054561.1:0-14162 GCA_004026745.1 Myrmecophaga tridactyla
GTGCAGTGGCAGCGGCAGCGAGAGGGAGAGGGGAAGGAAGAGGGAACTCCAAAATTGGATCCGTCTTGGGAATTACATGAACTCAAAGATAGACTGACAGGCCAACCCCTGTATGCTGTGTTTTTTTTTTAACATGGGCAGGCACCGGGAATCAAACCCGGGTCCTCTGGCATGGCAGGTGAGAACTCTGCCTGTTGAGCCACCGTGGCCCACCCTGCTCTGTGTTTTTTAATGGGATTTCTGGGCTGTAGTTCACAAATGCTACATAGATCATGTGGTTTAAAATATTAGCATCTTTTAAGTTGTTAGTCAACTGTCTAAAGTGGTATTCCTCCTTCCTTCCTCTTTCCCACCCTTAGAGGCTCCGCAGGTTGTTTTTAGCCCTAGAAATACCTGGATTCGCGTGGGCTGCGCGCACGTACTGTACCCAAGGTCAAATGCCACAGATACTCACGCCGGACAAATCTCGGGGCCAGAGGTCTGGTGATAGGACTGGCCTTATTGATCCAAAAATCAAGATTATTTAACATCATCCAATTTGTGTGCCTTCAGGGGAGAAAGGCCAATTGGCAAAAACAAACTTACTGAATAAATAGTTTTTTTTTTCTGATCTATTTGCTGAGAGGTTGGGGAAAAGCCTTGTTAATTAAAGTGGCTTTAGGAAGGAAATGCTATAGGATTTGAAAATGTGGCTTCCTGGGCCGAGCATCCCCTAGGCTCATTCTCCCCTTTGTCTACCATGCCCTTCATATGGGGATATTGAGCTAATGTTTGATTCTCCTGTTCCTATCAGGAAAGGGCAGTGGGAGTGGGGGCAGATGGAGATGAAGGATGCTGGTGGATTTGGGAGAATCAGGGATGTTTGTTAAAAGCCAGGGTTTCACTGATAAGGCCAGACTTCCCGGGCTACTGAAGTGCCCTGCAATCCCCAATGCCTAAATGCTCCATTCCCCCGAGCAGAGGGTGCAGTGCCCTGGGGTGCCATGTAACATAAGGGGTGCAGTCTGCAGCAGGACACAGCCTGAAACGCAGTTCTGCCCCAGACTCCAAGGCCTCCCTCAGAGAGCATCTGGGATCTGGGAATCCCAGGCCCTCTTGGGTGTCCTGTTCTGTGGTTGGGGCAGTGGCATGGTTGCGAACGCTCCTCTCCCAGCTGGCAGGCGGTCCTGGGGACCGGTGGAGCCGCGGTGCCATCTGATGGTCAAAACAGGGAATGAACTGGGGCCGCATGGAGGGACAAGCACAGACCATCGGGTTGGTCCCTGCTTCTGGCCAGGGAGCGTGGTTTGGAAGGTTGAAGGTCTCAGCCCAAGCAATCTGAACAAAGTGGCTCTAAAGGAACTGGCTTCTGGGCCGGGGCTGCAAGGGCTACAGAGTGGGCAAAGATCAAAATAGGATCTTCCAAACGGTGGCTTAGTGGCAGAATTCAAGCCTGCTGTGCCAAAGACCCAGGTTTGATTCCCGGAGCGTGCTCATGCTAAAAATATAAAAAAGAATATTTCAGAAAATATCTGAGGGGGGGCCACTCTGTGTCCAGTTCTGTGTGCTGGGGTGGGGTAGGGAATGGGGATGGGGTAAAGAACAGGATATAATCCTTGACCTCATGAGTTGATATTACACTTGGGGAGACAGCATTAACCCCCCATATAAAAGGACATCAAGATGATGGAGTAATTAAACACAGGTGTGAACCTGCTACAGTCCAGAGACCTAGTGGCTGTTCCCGGAAAGGGAGATGAAAGAGGAGAAATCATTGGTACGGAAGGGAGAGGTGTCCCACCTCTGCAGGGAGGAGGGGAAGCCACGCCTATAGAACCAACATGGTTTGATGAACTTCTTTTCCCCATGCCTCACAGTCTCACTTTCTCAAGGGAATTTCCCTCTTCACCTTACAACTATCATGTCACCTTAGAAGGCGATGAAAAGGCATCACAGGTTTAAAGAATGTGCTTGGGGAAGCGGCTGCTCCCCTGTTGACCATGTTTGAGGGCTCAAGGGACCAAGCAGCCTTGAGGAGCAGATGAGGTTTGGATGGATGGAAGTGGGACAGAGTGCGGAAAGGTTTTCTAGGCCAGCAGAGCTGCAGGGCAGATTTTGAGACCAGAAAGCTTTGGTCCATTTGAGCTGGTGATGACAGGCTGCAGGTGGGGTGGAAGGGGATGGTGACGTGGGACAGATGATGGCAGTCCCCAAGGCTGGTAAGGGTTTCCTTCCTCTTATCTGAACTCCTTTTTCCATCCTTCCTCCCTTTCTTCCTTTATCTCTCTCTCTCTTTTTTTTCTTAAGTGGGGGAGTAAAGTTCAAATTCCTTAAAAACTAGCCAGACTTCCAATTTTTTTTTTGGCCATAATTCCTCCTTTTAGAAAAAGGTACCGATGTCAATCACTTGGAAAGAAATTTCAGGCCATCTCGTGCAGGTTCCCCACATAGGAGGGCAACCACAAACGTGCCCTGTGGGATCGAGGCAAGCAGTGTCTTTCCAGAGTGACTCTCTTGTGTTGAGGGTCCCCTGGGGGTGAGGTCCTGCAACACCCCGTGGGGATGGGGGGCAGGGGACAGGGAAGTGGCGATCACCCCACCGAGGGTCCTTGCTGTATGAAGATGTGTTTTGGGTTATTAGACCTTGGTAAGGAGGTATGGGTTGAATTGTGTCACCCAACTCATGTATTAAAATTCAAATCCTTGAAACCTGTGAATGTGACTGCATTTGTAAATGAGTTAATTTGATGGAATTAGTTCATTTGAAATGAGGTCTTCCTGGAGAAGAGTGGGCTCTTAATCAAGTATGACAGTGTCCTTGTAAAATGGGAGAAAAGACACAGACACGGGATAGAGATGACTAAGCCAGAGATTGGAATGCGGCAGTTTAAGCCTACGCCTCTAAGGACTGCCAGCAAAGACCAGAAGCTACAAGATGCGTGGAATCTTCTACCCTCTAGGTTTCAGAGGGATCGTGGCCCTGATGATATCTCGATTTTTTACTGTTAGCTTTCAGAATGGCGAGACAATACATTTCCTTTGTTTGGGGACACCTCCTTTCTGCTACAATAGCCCTAGGAAACTAATACAGTAAATCAAGGCATATTTAATTTGCTTGGAGCAATTCACTGTTTAAAAGAAATTTTACGTAAATCTTTTTACAGCATAAAATGGTATTAGACCTGCATTAATCTGTTGTGTAAATGCAAATTCTAAGTTTGCTTAAAGCTGGACATGCCGGTATAGACTAAATTCTAGAATGTGAGTGTGAGACTCTTGAGGATTGGCTTCAGGTGTATTAGTGTGTTAAGCTGCCACAATGCAGTATACCAGAAATGGAATGACTTTTAGAAAGGGAATTTAATAAGCTACAAGTTTACAGTTCTAGTGCCCAGGAAATATCCAAACTAAGGCAGCAACAAGAGGTTATCTTCACTCAAGAAAGGCCAATGCTGCCCAGAACACTTTTGTCAGTGGGGAAGGCATGTGACTGGCATCTGCTGGTCCCTTGCTCCTGGGCTCCATTGCTTTCAGCCTCTGTTTCCTGTAGGGATTCCTCACTTGGGATCTATGGACCTTCACTTAGCTCCTCCGGGACACAATTCTGGGTTCTGGCTTGGTTAGCATCTTATGGGAAGGCACATGGCAATGTCTGCTGGGCCCTGCATCTCCAAGCATCTGGGTCTTGTGTTGGCTCTGTCAGCTCTGAAGCAACTATTTTCCAAACATCTGCATCTGCATTTCCAAACCTCTGTGTCCTAGTCTGCCTCTGAATTTTCTCCAAAATGTTTCCCCTTTTAAAGAACTCCAGGAAACTAATAGAGACACACCTTGACTGAGTAGAGTCACACCTCCACCTAATCAAAAGGCCACACCCACAGCTGGGAGCATCGCATCTCCACGGAGACAATCTAATTAGAGTGTTTACACCCTACAATATTTAATCAGGAGTAAAGGCATGGCTTTCCTGAGGTACACAACACCTTCAAACCAGCACATCAAGTATGATTAATTTTTGTTTTCTGGGCACCTAGCAAACCTATTCCCCAAATGACTGCTTAATATGTGCGTAAGGGGAAGTATTTTTTACCTACCAGGACCAAATGATGGTAAAAGACCAGAGTTACTTACTAGGAATTAACTGAATCGCATGTGATAGAGCAAGCCAGCTTTTCCCTCCCCTCCTAAACCCAGCTTGGTGCAATGGAGGAGAAAGCAAGCTAGTGTGTGGGTGTAAATCCTGCCTCCTCTGGGTGCCTGCTGAGTGAATGACCTTGGGCAAATGACATCATCCCTTGAGCTTCATTTCCTCATCTACAAAATCGGGATGAAAACCTCATAAGGGTATTGTACCAATTCACTGTGATAGGTAATATGTAAAAAAGCTGTGAGTCCATTATGTGATGGGATGTTAAAGTCAAAGTTTTCACTGAGATGAAAAATTGTGCCCCCATGAGTATAAGAACAACTCATCCTGGAGGAGTCTTGAAAATAGGTACTCAAGAACTGTTTTCCTGACTTTTGAACTGTCTTCCCATGGTGAGAACAATAAAGGGTTGAGAGAATGAGAGTGGAGAGAGGGGTCTGTGAAGTGATTTCTGTGACTGTTATTTGTGTGAGTCCCACTCCACCACCCAGAATGCTGTGTGCGACTCATCAGCCCCCTAAAGGGTCAGCACTGTTGACCAGATGAGAGAGACAGAGGAGGAGGGAGAAATTGAGATGAGAGAGAGAGACAGAGAGACAGAGAGAGCACTTCTTCAACAGGACAACTTGCAGAACTTGATGTGTAGTCCCTGCAATTGAGGAGTGCCATGCCAAGCCCCCTTTGGCCAGGGCTTGTCTTCCAGTTAAGAAAATTAGGTGGTCTGTGGGAGGATAAAAGAGCAGAGGCTGAGTTGAGAGAGAATTATCTACTCAAAGAATGGAGCAAAAGAGGAATAACTTTTTCTGTTGAATGAGATATGGGTCACTGGGGGTCTGTTTTAAGTACTTCCAAAAGTTCCTCTAAGATGTAGTGCAGTTGCTGGGGAAGGATGGGCTGGGGGCAGGACAGGGGTCATGAAGAGAACAGCCTGCTGTAGGAGAGCCTATTCCACATCTGAGTGGTAACATTTGGAGAACCCAAGCTTAAGAATCTCCAAAGAATCCACAGAGATGTCCATCAGAGAATCAGCTCCCTCCATCTGCCAGACCCAAAGAGCATGAGCCCATTCAAGTAGGAGAATTCTCCTCTCCCGTTATTTCTCCTCTCTCACCCCCCTTTCAAACTCTAGAAGAAATCAAAGTAGCAGTTAGTGAATGGAGAGCAATTGAGCAGAGAAAGAGAACAAAAGTGATCACACTGGCTGGCTGCCCACTCACCATAGGCCTCAGTAGGGAGGGACAATGGAGAATGAAGTATAGTTTATCTTGGGTGGGTCATTTAATTTCTGAACTAAGGCATGCTTTGTGACTTAGAGTGACTGCAGGGCTATCGGTAATCTCAGAGTGAACAAAAGACAAGCCACTGACTTGCTGAGTTTTTATCTAGAGGTGGAGGAAAAGCTTCCCCAGGAAAATAAATTTTAATGGGTGAGTGGGAGTCAACCATTAGAGGTGTACTTTGAGCATATATCCTGCCAGTTGGCCTTATTTGACATGGCAGTCCTACTAATATACTCTAAGGCTGCATTTGAAGGGTCAGGCAGTGACATACTGAGGAGGATGCTTAGCAACTGGTTTGTTTGAAACCACAAACAAAAGACACGAAAACTTTTCCCACAGTGGGTCCATTAGCATTCCTCTTAAGAGAGGCAGTAGAGTGATGGAATTGGGGAGGGGGCTATTGTCAAATCCCTGGGGTTACTGCAGGTAGAGGACTGGTCCACAGGTGACAGGTGTGGCCTTTCTCTTCCCTTTCTGAGGCTTTTCCCTGTTCCCTTTTTACTCAACAAAATTGATTGAATGCCTGACATCTGTAAATTGTTATACAATTCCCACCTCCAAGGCTCTCAGTGCTTTTATGCTGGACAGAAGCCCCTGTGGCTAGAAAAGAGAGCTTCTGATGAACAGATGCTCATATTAAGAGGTTAGAGAGAAAATATAGAGTTGATCTCAAGAATATATACACATAAGCATACACATATAATCATAAACATAGGAGTTTTATGTCTAAAAATATTAGAAGTCACAGAAAAGCATCAAAAACCAGGTAAAATCATGATAATCCAACACTAATCATGTGTAGTATTTATCTATAGATAAATAGAATAGATAAATTCCCTCTCTCCCACTCCCTGTGATTCTGGCCTGGCTGACAGTTATTGGACCCTGCCCCTCCAGCCGAAGGCCCAAGAGACAGCTTGGCTGGGATCAAGTTTAAACCTTTTTGACTCAGCTGGACCAAAAGTTGTGGTTTTTTTTTTTCTACCAGCAGTTGGAATTTTAATGAAGGTAACAGGAAAAAAGGCAGCTGGAAATGAGTTGTTCTGACATCAGCAACATAATGAGACAGTCCAGAGCTCTATTTCCTGAGATTCCCCATATCTTTTGTTGGGTCCATCCTTCTAAAAACCTTGACCAGCTTTTTTTTTTTTTAAATTCCACCCAAAAAACTTTGATTTTTGAGGCTTTACAACCAAGGACTCTGAAATGGATACATCACCGTTAGATTTTTCCTGTTTCTTTCTAGTGTTTATTTTATCATTTTCATACTTGAATGGGATGTCAAAAAGAGCTTAAATCTAAGGCTCCAGAGAGAGGGGGAGCTTCCTTAGGCAGAGGAGCATATGGAAACTGGAGCTCCAGAACTGGGATAAATCTTAGAAGCAGCCCTGTCCTCCTTCTCCCCGCATTTGACATGTGAGAAGACAGAGGTCCGGTCAGAAGAGCCTAACTAGCACCGCACAGCTTGCCTGCTGAGAGTGGGGCCCTTGTTATTAACACGGGGTACTCGCCAATGTGACATGCGGGAGGAAGGTATGCAAATGAGGGGTGGACCCTGGACAGGAGAACTTGCCAAGGAGATGATGGAACCCTATATTTTTCTGCTGACATATCTCACCAGTGAAAATACAGATGGGACACTGGTTCCTAATATATCAGGGAACAAAACCAGGTTTGTGCTTTGTTTTGCTTTTTTAATTTTAATTTTTTAAAAATCTTTTCCGAGCTATTGATGCAAGAGAGACAGAAAGTGAGGAGAGAGGCTCTAGATGAGTGTGTGTTTGAGAGAGTGGGAAGCTGGCCGGGGGGCACTTTGATGCAATGGAAAACACCACTACAAAATTTCCTTCCAATCCTTGTGTTTCAATAAGCATTGGAAAGTAATTAGATTTAATGAGGCTGTTATTGCCCTCAAAATCCTCCCTTCTTGCTCTAGCTCTTCTCTTTGGCTGCCCCTTTACCACCCATGTTCTTGCTGCACATTAAGAATACATTTTGGGGGGCATTTTAATGGCCAATTTACAATAACTGTCTCTTTTGAGACAGGTTGGCTGGATCAAGTTTAAACCATCTGCTTTTAAATGTAAGGAGAAAGGACAGAGTAAGTACATCTAAAATACGTGATTTATTGCCGTCTGAGCCTTGAACTGCCTAGAGTGTGGAGGCAGAAGTCCCGTTTCCATCTTGAGGCAGTAGCATGGGCTCAGCCCCAGAAGAAACGCTCTCCATTGGAGAAGAAGCCTGTCTTGGTCTTCAGATTTCAGACACCGCTCTCTCTGGAGTGCCGTTTCCTGTCTGTAATGTAAGTTTGAAGCTCTCAGTGTGCTTTTTTACACTCAAAATAAACAGAGCACCTGGATTTAATCAGGCAAGTGGTAACCGAATCAGGCTCCTGTTCCCCCCTGTGGGTGCCCCTGCCCCCCACCTTCACCCCCCCCATCAAGGTAAGGGCTGGGAGGTGGAAAGTGGTCAGCCGCCACTGAGAGGCCCTGATGATTTGGTTCCTTGAGGACTGGTTATTAACAAGCAGCTGGGAGCTGACTTTGGCCCAAGGGTCTCTTTGAGGTATTCATCGACTCTTCTCCAGGACGTTGTCTGAGCTCAGAGGGGGCTGTTGAGTCAGGGCTGTCGTACCAGGTGGGTGAAACTCTAGCTGAAAGTTTCCATTGGTCCACTGACTATGTTTCGTGCACTGCATTTGACCTTAAATATAAAAACATTCTGGCACTTTCTTTAAGTTTAAAAAAATTGTTGGAGGAAGAATTTGTTTTCATCCAAATAAGGATTTTTGCTTTTGGATATCTGCGCCATCATTAACATCCTGAAGTGAGGTTCCCAGCTCTGCTGTAATAAAGGACTGGCTGCTCAAGCCAGCAAGTGCTGGCCTTTGCTTGAGCGCACGAACTCTGAAGAGATAGTAAGAGTTACAGTTTTCAGAACGAGAGTAAAATGAATTGTTTAATAAATCATTTATAAGCATCTGGAAAGAGAAGTGGCGATCACTAGAATCTGATGGTTTTGTTAAGAGGACACAGATTTGGCTCCTTGCTTTTCTGAAACTGACATTATGGGATACCTCATGGATCGTGGACTACCTTGGGCATACCTCTGGATTTCAGCAGCACCTTTCAGATTTCTTTCTTTCAATCTTTTTTGTAGGCAAGAAGGAGCAAGTGAGCCAATCAATCAAGAGCATTACACAAAGTTGGAGCACCTTACTGGGTCCAGGCTCCCAGGAGGGAACGTGCCACACATCTTTGTTCTCAGCTCTGTCCTCTGCCACCGTTTCATTAATTAGTTTGAAGCTGGCATCATTTTTTTTTTTTAGTGTAAATTTGACAATGCAAACCTATAATTTTGTTTTTCCTTTTTAAGATCGGTTTTCAAGATTAGAATTATAGCTGTAGAGAAGGCACAATAAGTTCTCTCCATTGTGCTTTTCTTTTCTTCCTGCTTCTCCTTTTTGAGTTACTTTTTCTACAAATATAAATTAAATATGAAAAAAAATCCAACTCCTTACTTTGATTTTTAAAGTCCAAACATTTAGGGAAATCATTTCAAAACTGAATTCTAGATATTGAAATATATTTCATAATTCATAATGGATAATGGTAAAAAGACAGTGATTTTGGAATTATTTTAGTATGTGTGACCATAGAACAAAAACAAATAAACCAAAAAAGAAAAATAAGAAAACATACAAAAACAACAAATAACAAAAAACTATCAATATAGTTAATACTTTGATAACCATGTCAGAGAGAAGCGGGACTGTCAGGTTTTCCTGTGACAGTTACTTCAAACCAGAATGGTGTTGTGACTCAAAGAATAAACAACTGGAGTTTCTCCTACCTTCAAAATGCTTATGAAATCCTGGTTTTCTGACAGTTGGGGGTATATATGTTAACACAAAATAAACTTATTCTCTTTATTGAAACTATCAGTAATCAGAAAAAACAAAACACATTCCCTAGAGAAAAAATAAATTTTTTTACATATTTTAAGTGAGCAAGAAAATTACTCTTCCCCAACCCCTTTTTCAAATGCATGTACCCTAAAATGCTATTCCATAAATCTGGAATTAAGGAGGACTAAAGGAGCAGAAAAGGAAATTTAAAAAAAAGAAAAGAAAAGGACTTGTAATAAACCTCAAGTGTATGGAGGGGTGAAGCTGGCTCAAATGCAGTCTATACCAGACCAGTGTTATATTCCAAGAAACTTAAGGTTGGAAAAAACAATATCACTGGAGCCAGGATTGGGGCTGCTCTGGGGAAGACCTGTAAGAACTTTACTACCTTGTTTTTTTCTGATATTTTTTCACAGGAAAGCCTTCTATTACTCCAAATTGCTGATGATGCCAAGCTGGAAGGTAAGACACAATGAAGGCTCAAAATGATCTCAGAAAAAATATGGAAGTATTAAATTTTACCACTAGGGAAACCCCTGACACTGTCTCAAACATAAGGGATTCCCAGATCAATAGGCCAAACCCTTGATCTTAAGGCTTACTCTCGTGAAGCTTATTTATGTAGTGGAGAAGCTAAGCCTACCCATAGTTATGCTTAAGAGTTACTTCCAAAGGACCTCTTTGGTTGCTCAGATGAGGTCTCTCTCTCTCTAAACCCAACTCTGCAAGTGAAATCATTACCATGTCCCCTATGTAAGACATGACATCCAGGGGTGAAAGTCTCACTGGTGGCATGGGAGATGACCCCCAGGGATGAGTCTGGCCCTGGCACTTTGGGATCAACAGTACCATCCTGACCAAGAGGGGGAAAAGAAGTGTAGCAAATAAGGTATTAGTGGCTGAGAGAGTTCAAATAGAGTTGAGAAACTACACTGGAGGTCACTCTTACACATGCTTCAGTTAGACATTGCTACTTATCATTACTTGCCAACCCCCCAACCAAAACCACTCCTGCCAATCCTAAAGAATACCTAGAGCATTATATAAGATTTTACAAAGGTTCCATGCACTAGGGTAACTCTCTAAAACCTACAACCTCCAGATGGGTCCCTGGACCCAATAGATCCTAAAATCCGGAGGGGCAGCCTCTCCAGAACATCAGCGAGTTCCTCCCCCTTATCCCATACTAGCAACAGCCCATTTCAACATGAAAAAGTTCTAATGGACAAAGCCCAAGTACGTCTAAAGATTGAGAGAAAGATCAAAGGAGAAGGTGGAGTCATAACAGAGAAGATAGGATTTACCAAATGAATATGACTGCTGAATCATTATATTGATATTTCTTTTAGTCTCCAGTGTCTTGGAGCAGGTAGAAGGAAAAACCTAAAATTGTGGAGCTGTTACCCACCCCAAACTCTAAAATCTGCTCTATAACTAATTGTTGTGGTGTGCTTTGAAATGTATTGCTTTTCTGTATCTATTTTATTTTTCACAATAAAAATAAATAAATAAATAAATAAATAAATAATCTCAGGAACTTAGAATGGACACAACCAAAGGTTGGAGTATGATTAATGGAACTGTTCTAGAGGCAATTCATGCATGAGGAAGGAGGTTTCAGTAAAGTCAATGCTTACTCAATAAATATTAACTGAGAAGCTATAATATGCTGAGCAGTGTGCTGGTTGCTGGCGATACAGGAGTAAATAAGACTGTAGGAGATTGAATAATAACCCCCTAAAAGATGTGTCTAAGTACTAACCCCTCTTAGTTACTGTGACTGTTACTGCTTTAGTTTGTAAGCTTTTGGAATGCAATATACCAGAAGCAGAATGGCCTTTAAAAGGGGAATTCATTAAGATGCAAGTTTACAATTCTAGGGCCATGTAAATGTCCAAGTTAACGTATCTAGAGAAAGGTACCTCAACTCCAAAGAAAGAAATGACGTTAAGGGTTTCTTTCTCAGCTGGGAGGGTACATGGCGACATCTGCTAGCTTTCCCTCCCTGTTTCATAAGGCTTCCCCGGGGGCATTTTCCTTCTGCATTTCCAAAGTTCTCTGGTTGTGTGGGCTCTGTCAGCACTGAGCTTTTTCAAAATGGTTCCCTCTTAAGGGGCTCCACTAAGAACACCACCTTCAATGGATGGAGACACATCTCCATGAAAACTATCTAATCAGAATTTACCACTCACAATTGGGTGGGTCACAATAAAAAGCAATCATGGAACTAATAAAAAAGATCCCACCCAGCAATATTGAATGAGGATTAAAGGACATGGCTTTTCTGGGGTACACAATAGCTTCAAATTGGCACAGTCACTGTATTTGTAAAAAGGATCTTTGTAGAGTAATTAAGTTAAGGATCTTGGAATGAAGTAATCTAGAGGTGGATAGGCCCTAAATCCAATGACTGATGTCATTAAAAGAGAAAAGAGAAGTTTATTTGGGACATTTAGAGACACAGAGTTTCCTCTGTGAAGGCCATGTGAAGATGGAGGCAGAGATTGGAGTGATACATCCACCAATCAAGGAATGCCAAGGATTGCTGACAACCACCAGAAGCCAGCAGACAGGCATGAAGCAGATTTTTTCTCAGAGCTTCAGAAGGAACCAACTCTGTTGAGACCTTGATTTTGGACCTCTGGCCTCCAGAACAATGAGAATACATATATGTTGTTTTAAGTTACCCCGTTTGTGGTAATTTGTTACAGCAACTCTAGGGAAGCTAACACAAAGACATTGTCCCTGACCTATGGGCTGTACAAATTATAAACAAGCAGCTCAACACAGGCCAAGTGCCCTCATAGGGTAAGTGGGGCAATATTGGAGAACACAGGAGGCAAATGAACACGAACCTGGGAGCTTGGCAATGGCTTCCTAGAGGAAATGATTATTGGCTGAGATCTGAAGGGTGAAAGGAAGTTTCCCACTGAATGGTCAGAAAGAATGTTCCATACAGAATGAAGGCCATAGACAGGATTTTACTGAGCCTCAGGTTTCTCTAGGGCTCATTCACTCATCTCCCTCATTAAGGGTAAAAATACCCTTAAGAAATCCAAAGAAAGTTTCAGAAGCTCTGGAGGCAACCTAGGCTTTGGCATATTTGGGCTGGTATCCTAAGCCATCACTTCCAAGTACTGTGACCATGGGCAAGTACCTGTTCTGAGCCTCAGGTGTGAATGGTGATAATACTTGGGACCCTAGTTGTTGTGATCATCAAATGAAGTATCAGAGTGGGTGCCCAATAAAGTTCTGCCCTGCTTCCTTTCCATGAAATATTCTCTTTTATGCTTACACTCCAAACAGTCCAACCTGGAGTGTGTAGAGGGAATCACTGAGAAATCAGAGATAAGATTGGTTTGTAATAAGCTGTTTTGCAGGGGATCTGAATTTTAGGATGTGAGAAAACCATCATTTTTGACCTTGTCTAGAGAAAAGATGTTAAAACACTTGGCTTGGAAACTCCAGGAATTGTTACTTGGAGAAGTGCTGTAAGTGGCATCACTTCTTTCTGCTGTGCTCCATGGGACCTTCTGAATGCAGAGTGCTTGTTTTAATCCTTGTCTTGTTCTAACTTCTTCAGGGGAACTGTGGCTGTAGGGGTCAAGCCCTGTGAGGACTCTCTAGCCCTTATGGAATGTGATGCCCACTTACCTGTCCTGACCATTTGTGCTTATTCAGGAAAATAAGGGTATTCTTTTCTTGGCAAGGAAAACAAATGGCTTCATTTCCTTTCTGAAAGTTTGCCTGCAGACTCTCTGTCTTATGAGAATAACAGCACAGCTTTGCAAGAGTAGTTTTTTTTTTTTTTTTTTTTAAGATTCTCTCTTTCTCTTTGACATCTGACATTCTGATTAGTAAGTGTCTTGGAGTATGTCTATTTGGATCTATTCTCTTTGGGGTATGCTGAACTTCTTGGATCTGTAATTTTTTTTTAAACTTTTTTTATTAATTAAAAAATTAACAAAAAAATTAAGATATCACTCCATTCTACATATACAATCAGTAATTCTTAATATTATTACATAGTTGCATATTCATCATTTCTTAGAACATTTGCATCGATTTAGGAAAAGAAATAAAAAGACAACAGAAAAAGAAATAAAATGATAATAGAGAAAAAAAGATTATACCTACCATACCTCTTACCCCTCTCTTTCATTTACCACTAGCATTTCAAGCTGAATTTATTTTAACATTTGTTCCCCTTATTATTTATTTTTATTCCATATGTTCTACTCTTCTGTTGATATAGTAGCTAAAAGGAGCATCAGACACAAGGTTTTCACATTCACAGACTCTCATTGTGAAAGCTATATCATTGTTCAATCATCATCAAAAAACATGGCTACTGGAACACAGCTCTACATTTTCAGGCAGTTCCCTCCAGCCTCTCTGCTACATCTTGAACAACAAGGTGATACCTACTTAATGCATAAGAATAACCTCCAGGATAACCTCTGGACTCTATCTGGAATCTCTCAGCCATTGACACTTAGTCTCATTTCACTCTTCCCCCTTTGGTCAAGAAGGTTCTCTCAATCCCTTGATGTTAATTTTCAGCTCATTCCAGGGTTTTTCTCAGTCCCTTGATGCTCAGTCTCAGCTCATTCCAGGATCTCTGTCCCACGTTGCCAGGAAGGTCCACACCCTTGGGAGTCATGTCCCACGCAGAGAGGGGGAGGGTGGTGAGACTGCTCATCATGTTGGCTGGAGAGAGAGGCCACATCTGAGCAACAAAAGAGGCTCTCTTGGGGGTGACTCTTAGGCCTAAATTTTAAGTAGACTTGACCTATCCTTTGTGGGGTTAAGTTTCATATGAACAAACCCCAAGACTGGGGGCTCAGCC
>PVIY010054562.1:0-14156 GCA_004026745.1 Myrmecophaga tridactyla
TCCTGACAGGACAGTTGAGGGGGTTGAATGACTGGATTGTTTACGAAGGCGTGGCAGGGTGCAGGGAACCGTCCCTGGGGATGGACAGGGGGCCGCTCAGGCCTGGGGTGCAGGGCCAGGTGGAACAGGACAGACTCAGAGGTGCAGGGGCCGCTCCACAGATGCAAATGGCCACAGCCCCCCTTTGCCCCAATCTCCTACTGGAGGTTGGCCAAACCGGACAGGAAGTCCGATGACCACTTCTCGGGGTGTCCCTGTGGTCAGTGGAGGGAGAAGAGCAGAGGGGCCCGGCTGAGGCTCACCAGTTTGTCCGCTTGACCTCGCCTCCTCCCAGCTGTGTCCTGGCAACCCCTGACCTCTCTGAGCCTGATCAGGAAAACCCCCTGCTCCAGCCCAGCCCCGTCCTTCGTGGGGAACTCTGAACCGACAGGAGGCCCCGAGGGGCAGCCCGGGCCCCACCCCCGCCCCTGCCTCCAGTGCTCTGATTGGTGTTCTCAGTGTGGTTCTTAACCTCGTCCTCCGCCGCCCCCCCGCACACTTTTACATTTCAGGAGGGGAGGGCCTGGGCCGATTCGCCTTCCCTGCCCAGGCACTGCCTGAGGGGCACTGGTCAGAGGGGCCGCGCCGAGCAGAGCTGCTGCGCTGCAGGGGGTGGGGGTGGGTTGTGTAACTGGGGACAGTGGTGTCGAAATAAGAGGGTGTCTGGAGTTGAAACGGGGTGTCTAGTGGAACGTGTCTGGCAAATGTGGCTTCTCCATTCTGAACCACACAGTGAAGACACGCTCTAACTTCTCAAAGGAATGATGCTAGCAGGCCAGGGTGAAATCTTTATGATAACAATACTAATATTAAATATCCTTTCCAGGGGCCAGGAATTGTTCAAAACACTTTCTACCTGACAGCCCTTAGTGCTGATTCCGATGCGTATTAAATATTCAGTATTATAAAATAGCAGGCTTATGACCTAAGGACTGTTTCTTTGGAAAGTGACACCCAGGGCTGCCTGTCCACTCACTTGTTGGCCCAGCCATGTTGGGTGAGCAGCGGGGGTCACTGTCCCCACTTCTCAGAGGAGGAACTGAGGCCCTGTGACAGGGCCTGGCCTGACATTCCAGGGGATTCAGTGACCCAGGCTGCTGCCCTGAGCATGGTGTCCCCTCTTTCCCTGGAGGCCCAGGGCTGAGAGACGCCTGAGGGCACCCCAGCTGAGTGGCTGATTCACTGGGGCATCTGTACTCAATTGAAGGGGGAACGGCCACCCCCAGTCCTGGCAGTGACCAGCAGCTGTGACCTGTCCACCTCCCAGCCGAGCCTCACCTGGCCAGGTTTCCCGTAGACGATGCCTCGGGTGGGGCTGGGTCCCCCTGCCCTGGCGGCTGCTGCCCCTGACCCAGGGGAGCAATGCTGGGAGCTCTGGGCTTCGCCCGGGGCGTGCAGCTGCCAGCTTCATGGGTGACTCAGGGTGGGTGGAGAGCTGATGAGGACAAACTAGGAAGGGACATAGGGTTCCCACACACCCTGGGCCAGGCTGAGCTGGGAGGGCCATACATCCCAACCCCGATCAACACTCCTGCCTCCTCCCACCCCCGCGGAGGGTGGTTGTCACTGTCCCCCTTCTACAGCTGCAGATGCTGAGACTTGGGATGGCGGATGCACCCCAAACCTCAACACCAGCTGCTGGGCTGAGCTGCATTGGTGAGAGTCCCAGCTTCACCTGCTGCTGGTGGAAGAATGCTGGGCAGGTCCGGGAAGGCTGTGGCCTCTGTTTTTGCCACGTTGAAGAGGGACAGTACAGCGCTGGCCTCGTGAGATTGCAGAGTCATGTGCTGTTTGGTCCGGAATCTGCTTAGAACAGGATCTGGCAGAGAGAAAGCCCTGGACACACAATGGGTTGATAATCTCCTCCCGTTGATAATCTTCTTGGCACAGCTCTCCGCGGCCACCTCGGGGGTAAGGATGGCCTTTCACCCCCACTTTATAATGAGCGCGAAGCTCACACAGCAAAGGGCTCAGCGCCCTCTGGATTCTTCCCACGGCTTCCCAACCCGGGCTGCAGTGAAACCAACTTCCCCTCCAGCCCAGCCTCTGTCTGCTCTTCCTCTATCCACTCACAGGCCATGGCACCTTCTGGAAGCTTCTCTGGGAGCTGTAGCCAGGTCATCTGGCCATGCTGATCTGGGCAGGGGTCCAGGGGCAAGAGATAAGGTGCCCTAAAAGCCCCAATGGGCAGACAGACAAAGAGCTAGTGTCTGGCTGGGGAATTTGGGCCATATGAATGCAGATGCCACCAGGCCCTCCCCTCTCCTTGGAGGTTTCTGAGCAGTGAGCCCCAGCACGTGACAGCCAGGAGCAGAGAGGGTTCCAGACACTGGTAAAGGAGGTCTCACCCTGCCCTGGTCAGTCCCGGGGGGCCCCAAGGACCCCTTGGCCGCAGGAACCCTGGGGTGAGGGCCCGGGATCTGTCCATGCCAGCAAGGCCCCTGGCTCTGCAGACAACTCCGCTCCGACTCACCAGCTGCACCCCCTCATCGGTTTGACTGTCTAAGAGGGGCTGAGCCAGGCCAGAAGCCCCCGTGACCCTTGACAACTGCTCGGCCCGCGGGAGCAGAGTGGGCCTGCATAGCCAGTCTCCAGGGAGGCCACCTGCTTCTTGGAAGCCCATGCCTAGCCCAGGGAGATAATGCTCTTATTTAACTGCTGAAAGAATGCAAGGAGGGAAGGGAGGGAGAGAGGACGGGAGTGATGGAGGGAAAAGTTTGGATGGTGGACCCAGAGCTGGGAACAGGGCATTACTCTTGGAGACGGAAGACCAGCTTTGCCACTTCCTGTTTGTGTGAGCTCAGCTGCTTCCCCTTCTGAGGTTCCTCTTCTGTGATCTGACAGCAGAGTGGCCGCGCTCACCGAGCATCTGCTAAGTGCCCAGCACTCCTGCTCTGAGCCTCGCGGCATCTGTTTGGGGATGTGCGACTGCCCCGGCCGGCTGCTGCGGCGCCTGAGCTAGAGACAGACGGGGTCCGGTGGCCCCAAAGCCCAGGGTCCGGTGGCCTGGCCCGCACCTGGAGTCGCCCAGAGCCCCAGGGGGCTTGCGGCTGTGCAGGGAAAGGCGTCCAGGCCGGCGCAGAAGCCCGGTGCCAGGGGGTGCAGTGCCCCCTGCAGCCATGCCAGGAGCGGGTTAGGCTTAGGGGAAGGTTAGGGTAACCGGCGCCATTCCTTACCCCAGCTGTTGGCCCTGATCCACTAGCGTATCCCTTAGAGAATCAGAAGGTGGACCCCAGCGTCCCGGGATCAGCCCAGATCTGGGGAGCAGTTCCAGAAAGAACCCCTCTTCCCAGTCACAGCTGGGGGCCTCCCCCACAGGCCTCATGCTGTGCCCCACGTGCAGCAGCCGGCATGCGCCCCAAAGGCCGGCCATGGTGGGACCAGAAGGATGCCGAAGCGCAGCCCTCAGCCTTCTGCACGGTCTCCAGACAGCATGGCCGGGAGTTCCTGGTGTCTAAAGCTGGTGGGTGAGAAGGGCATCCCGACATAGGCTGGAAGCCGCTGGAGCTGGGACGCAATGCGGAGAGCGGCAGTGCCACACCCTTTTTTTTTTTTTTGCCGCCTGTTGAGTTGCTTCCTGCCGTGGCACCCTGGTCCTCTCTGGGTGTGCCATCCACGGACTGAACGCCACACCAGGTAGCAGGTGCACAGAGGGCACTGTCACTCCCATTCCTGGCTGTGGCAAAAGCTGCATCAGACCTTTTGTCTTAGGGAGAACCATAAAAGCAGAATAAAATTTAAAAACTCCAGCTCTTGAAAGCGTTAGAGGACAAGCACGGCAGCCAGGACCCAAGGGTCCGACATCACTGAGAGGAGAGAAATGCACTCGGATGAGGCTAACTTTCCCTGCACGACGCATGGGCCAGTTTGTGTGAGCAAAAGCGTCCAGAGGACAAGCAGCCGAGGGTTTGGCGATCTCCCGAAGCTAGGGAGCTAACCATTTTTCAAATGGAATCCAGAACCACCGAGTCAGAGCCTGAGGGTCCAAGACCCCAGCGTGCCGGGAACCTCGAGAAGGGAGCTCATTACCCTGCCCTCTGTGTCCTTAGAAGGCCAGTGGCTGCGGTGCACGGGACCAGAGCCTGAGAAAACGAGCAAACAGAGCTGAGAGCTGACTTCCTTTGGCAGTGTCACAGTACAGGGAAGATAAAAGCTGGAGATGGGAGCCTGTTAAGGAAGAGGGACCCGGCTGGGTAGCGGTGCTGTCCTCTGAGCAGGGCTGTGCTAAGAGTGCGGGCACATGGAGATGGGCCAGTCATCGCACAAACGAAGATGCAGCTCCCAGTGAGTGCCCAGGTCCCCGGCTGGGCAAGGTTTGTGTCCAGCTCCCCTGGCCGGCAGGAGGACGCGAGTCCCTCCCGTGAGACAGCCTCATCCAGAGTCTCCACATTATTGTCACATGCAGCATGGCAGCCACCAGCCAGGCCAGACACAAAGCCAGGTGACCTAAGAGACAGGGACAAACCACAATAGGAAAAACCCACACCTTGTCTGAAATTGCATATTACCCATCGTGAATCTTTAAAAAACTGAGAATAATAAGTTTAAGAAGACTGATGACAAGGTGGAGAACTTCACCAGAAAACTAATTTATTACAAGAAAAAAAGAATTGGATGGGAAATTCTAGAACCGAAAAATACAATAACTGAAATGAAGAACTTAATATATGGCTCAAATAATGTTCATCTCAAGAAGTTAGAAAAATGACAGCAAATCAAACTGAAGGAAGGTATAAGAAAGGACGCAGTGAAAATAAGAGCAGAGATTAATGAAATAGCACAGATGTCCACAACTACATGGAAAGTCTGGGGAAGAGACCAAAGGCTGGGACATAGTGCTGGCTTTGCCACCCTCTCGCTGTGTGACCTGAGACAAGGCACTTGCTCTCTCTGGACCTCATTGTGCATTTCAGGGAAACAAGCTTTACAGTCGCCTACCTCGCCCAGTTGATGCGAGGGGCACACAAAGGACAGGTAGGACAGCTTTTTATCAGAATGTGAATGTTACCACTAACCCGCGTGTGCCTGGGGCATTCCTTCCACAGCCATTGCCCCAGCCACCGCACAGCGGGCTAGATGGTGTCCTGGCATTGTGATAACCACACAACAGCACAGCAGGCTTTTTCTAAGCATTCCAGAACCCATGTATTACATTTGGTTTTCCGGCTTGAAACAGAAATGGAGTCTAAGACAATTATCTTCTCTGGCTGGTCATTGTCCCTCTTCTCTACCCACGGGACAGGGTATCTTTATTAGGACCTTCTTTAGGGAAACCTTACTTTTCAGGTCCTTCGCTGATATTTGTCAGCACCCTCTGTTGTGCTGGAGACCCTGTTAGATCTTGCCCACTTGCATTCTCCTCACCTCCTCCCACGGCTGGGGCTGTGGCCGTGAGATGGCGACCCCGTCTGCCTGTCCACTGCCTGCCTCTCTTCTTCCCTAGTGATTTTGGGAGACGTGGCTGGCCTCGCTGCATGCTTGGCACCGGAGAGCTTGGCCCCGTGGCATCTTGGCCCAGGCTGCACTTCAGGGAGAGCTCAGGGAAGGCACGCATTCCCCATGCCTCCCCTGGGGCCAAGGCAGGCTGGAAGGATGGCCTTGTTTTTCCACTGCAGTTTTTTATGGGGCTGGTGAAAGCACTAACTGATCCCAGCCCAGAAGTCTCTGCTGGCAGGTGGGATCCGAACGTCATCCTGGAAATGCAGCACTGGGACGTGCCAGAGAGGGTGTCTCGGTCCCACTGCGGCCACAGCCCAAGCTCATCCTCTGTCCCAGCTCTCACCCCACCCCTGGCATCCACTCACATTGATGCCACTCACAGGGAGCATTGATGCCACTCACAGGGAGCCAGGACTTCGGAGGGAACTTAATGTCTCATCCAGGATCTTCCTTAATCAGTGCAGCCCAGCAGCCTCTATTGAAACGAACTTGTCCCTGCACTTGGCGTTTGGGGAGAGAACTCGGTAAGACCTTCTTGGATCCTACTCAGTAAAAAGAAACCCAGTGTGAGTGAGACCACTGGCACCTCTGCTTGCACCCCACCCGCGTCCCCTTGTCCTGACTGCTCTCTGGGCTCATCTCCAGCTACCCCTTCACGCATGCTTGGCCCAGCCACAGGGCCTCCTGCCCCAAAGGCACAGGGGCCGTCACAAAGCCCATGAACCTTCCACCGTACAGCCTTGTTGGATGCATCACCCCCTATAGGGCCTAACACAGCACAGGGCCAGGCAAATAAGCAGTGACCGAACTGGATGAATGGACACACCCTGGTCGGTTGACCACGCTGAGAATTAACTGGAATCTGTATTATCAGCCCCATTTTTCACTCTAACAAATGGTTCAGAGAGGTTAAGTAATGGGTTCAACGTTGCACAGCCTGGGTTAGACCCAAGATCTCCTGATTGTTGGTCTGTGCTTCTGGCCCAGGCGTTGGCCCCGTGTTTCCCTTCATTTCCTTCTGCCGCGGCATCCGCGAAGCGCCAAGCGTGTGTCGGGTGACAGGGCCACACGATGAGAAAGAGTTTCTGTTGGCACAGAGTTCCCAGTCCGGGGAGGAGACAGATAAGGGGCCGGGAGGGGAGCCGGGGCATGTGGGAGCCCCCGAGTGGCCCCTGACTCTTCCCTGCTGTGGGCAGGAGTTGATGCCAGCTGAGCCCTGAGGATTAAGAAACAGCTGGCCAAGCACAGAGGATGGATTTTTTGGATAATGGGGACAGCTTAGGCAGGAGCCCAGAGGCAGGAAAAAAAGTGCTTCAAGTTGCTAATTGTCTTATACAGTCATAGGAGTTTATTCTGTCCTGTAACTGGAAGTCCCAGGTGTAGGGTGGCCTGCAGGCATGGCTGGATCAGGGTTTCAGAACCATTTATCTGGCCTTCATTCAGCTCTGCTGTCCTGCGGTATGGTCTGGCAGGCTGGCCACCTCCCCCCTGGGCTCTGCAGCCAACCCACAAACCACACAGAGCAAGAGAAAACTTCTTTCCTCCTCTCAGGAGTCCCAGGTTTCACGCTGACGGGATCAAGGAGGGCATGCCCACCCTTGGACCAATGACTGTGGTGAGAGGGTGGGAACCTCTGACCAGCATGGTTCAATGAGGGCCCTCACCCTTGAAGGTGAGGAGGTGAATCTATCTCGAATGACACTGCTGGGTCCCAAATTCAAGCCAGGTTGCCGTGAGAAGTGAAAGATGGAGCCGCAGACAGGGCCAATCAAAATGGCCTTGCTCCTGGGCTGAGGAGCCTGACGTGGCGACGAGGCTGCCGTGGGGCTTTTACCGAATCCATCTGGAGACCTGGGTGTGTCCAGGGAGGCACTGCCGGTCTCATCTGGGTCTTGAGAGCCGCCCATCCTTCTAACAAAAGGTCATCAATCTCCCTCCAGCCCACACTGTCCTTCAAAAATATTCTGCTCTGCGCATTGAGGACGGAAGGGACTGGTCAGGCAGAGAGGAACGGGGGCATCCCAAGCAAAGACGCAAAGGCCCAGCTTGAGTACAGAGGTGTGGCCATTACTGCCTACAGAGGCCCCAAGAGATCCAGGGAGTCGGGAAGCCGTGTTGCTGGTGTTTGAGGGGCTCTGCAACTGCTTCCCTTGGGTGAACAGCCTCCCCTTCCCTGTGTCCCTCCAGGCTGGCTAATGTCCCCCGCCCATTCCGGTTCCTGGGCTCCCAGTGCCTCCAGGCTCTTGAGAGGGGTGGGTGGGGGTGCAGTGGATGGAAGAAGAGGACTGTGGATTGGATTCAGACCAGCCTCCTCCCTGCCCTGCAGGCCTGGGGAGGTCATCTCACCTCTCCCATCTCACGGCCTTTCAGGGCGATGGTGGGAGGCTGGTGTCCACCTCACGGTGGAGCCTTTGAGGGTTACCTGAGGAAACAGACGTGTATGACAGGCCATCATACCAGGGGCTGGCGGCTTGTGGAAGGATGTACATTCAATCCCGTGTCACAGAACTGCCTGCTAGGTGCTAGCAACTCAGCGTACATCATTTTATTTGATCTTCCCAGCCCTGCCGGGGCCAGAGGGGTCTCAGTCTGCCAGGGCTGCTATAACAAGCACCGCGGCTGGTGGCTGAAGGAACAGCAGCTTATTTCTTGCAGGGTTGGAGGCCAAAACCGAGCGGTGGCAGGATCAAGCTTTCTCCAAAGTCTTCGGCATCCCAGTGGGGGACAGCTGCTTTGCAGTCCACAGCTCAGCCTCTGCCTCCGTCGCCTGGCCTCCCTCCCTCTGTCCCTCCTCACTCCTACCGGGCGTGGTCTCCGCTGCCCACGAGGAGAGTCGTAGTGGATGAAGGCCCACACTGGTTCAGCATTGTCAACCATCCTGTTCACAGATGGGGTCACCTCTGCAGGGCTGGGGGCTTGTCTTCTGGGGGACAGGATTCAATCTGTAACAGAGGGCTGTTATCCCCTTTACAGAAGGGGGAACCAAGGGTCAGGGAAGGTGAGTCATCGTCCTAAGGCCACGCAGCTATTAAACCAGAGTTTGAACCTGGCCTGTCTAAAGCCGCTCTGTTGGATGGAGGTTGGTTGGGAGAGCCTGGGGGCCGGGTGGGGGTTGCTCAAGGGAGGACCTCCCTAAACAGATCCGCTGTTGGTGAAATTCAGAATCCAGGAGAGGGAGGAGAGAAAAGAAAGTGGTGTGTCATTAGGAGTCGCTGGGTTGCGGTGTGCAGTGTACATTTTGTGAACTTTCACGGAAAGCTAAGACGTGCCGGGCGCTGGTGCAGGAAAGAAGGACGGGACATCTCTGTGCCTTTGGTGCCCTGCAGGGCGGTCATTAACATCCCACCCTTGGTGCCCTGCAGGGCGGTCATTAACATCCCATCTTACACACGGAGACCCAGACAGGCGCAGTGACTCATCCTGGCCACCCGGCAGCAGGGGACGGTCAAGGGGTGCATCCCGGCAGAGGCAGGGAGGGGAGAGTTTCCCACGAGGTACCAGGGTTTCATCCTGTCCTCTTCCTCCCCCGTGCAGGTGGTGGACACCCCCAGCGCCCTCGTCACCCAGAGCTGCACTTCGCCGCCGCCTCACTGCGGGCAGCCTGGGAGAGAGCTCCACCAGCCTCGCCTCCCGGAGGGGGCCGGCAAGCACCGCTGCCCTGCGCCTGCACCGAACACCTTCCTCCGGGGTCCTCGCCCCCGAGGGACCCAGCACAGAGACTCATCACCATGTCTCTGGATGAGAAAGGCAACTGCTGTGAAGTTTGATTGAGACGTCCTCAAGAGGCCGTATCGGCGCCGTGGGCGGCTCCCAGCGCCAGCACATTTGCCAGAGGCAGCCAGCACGAGCGCCTGCCTGGCCTGTCCACCTCAGGGCCCCGTCCAGCGCGGAGTGGGGGCCGACGTCCAGCAGGAGGGAGGCCGGGCCCCGCGAGCCTTGAGGCCGTCCTCGGAAGCCTGCCTTGTCCCCCTCACGCCCCGTCCCGGGCCCGTCCGTCCCCCCGTGTCTGCGGCTGGCAGCCCGTCCTGCAGCCCGGCCCGTCCTGAGGGTGGAGGATGGTGACGATGAGAAACAGGAACCTCAAGCTGCTCACCTTCCTCATCCTCCTGGCCTCCCTGACCTTCCTCCTGAACTACACCCACACGGTGGTGACCGCCACTTGGTTCCCCAAGCACATGGTTTCTGAACTGTCCGAGAGCTTCAAGAGGCTCATGAACTACCCCCAGCGGCCCTGCACCTGCTCCCGCTGCGTCGGGGAGCCCGGGGTGTCGCCCTGGTTCGACGAGAGGTTCAACCAGACCATGCAGCCGCTGCTGACCGCCCAGAACGCGCTCTTTGAGGAGGACACCTACAGCTGGTGGCTGGTGAGAGCCGGGGCCGCGGGCGGGCCCTGGGACCATGCGTGCGCCCACTTTCCTGGGGCACCTGTGCACCCAGAGTTGGTGACTGAAAACAGGAGTGTGCTCTCGTAGTTCTGGGGGCCAGAAACCCAACTGTAGGTGTTGGCAGGGTCTGTCCCTTTTGGGGCCCTTGGGGGGCCTGCCCTGGCCACCACTGGCTGCAGCCGTCCCCAACAATCCCTGGTGTCCCCTGGCTTGTAGGCACATCACTCCAATCCCCACCTCTGTCTTTACACAGCCGCCTCCTGTGCATCCAGCTCTCAGCTCTCCCTCTGCTTTTCCCTTACAAGGACACTGGTCACTGCTTTTAGGGCCCTAAACCCAGGATGGTCCCACCTCGAGATCTTTACTTTGTTACAGCTACAAAGACTCTGCAAATGACGTCATCTTCCCAGGTTATGGTGCTTAGGGCGGGGAGGGGTGCAGATGTTTTAGACCATTGTGGCTACTGAGATGCAAAACAGATTCGAGTTCCCTTTTCCTGTGGGATCTTATTCGATCAGGGGGAGACAGAAGAGAGTCGGACAAACATGACAGATGAGATGAAGGTGCTCTAGAAATCGGCAAGCCCCCCAGAGGAGGCACTTCAGCATCAAAAGTGGAGAAGGTGCCAGCCCTGGAAAATTCCGGAGGCGTGCTGCAGGCCAAGGACAGCACGGGCAAGAGCCCTGGGGTCAGCTCAGCTCAGTGCACTGGGAGGCTAGAGAAGCTCGGGCGGAGGTCCTGTGAGTGAGGGTGGGGCTGCGAGAAGGGCTCTGAGAGTAGGCCACAGGCCAGAGTCTGAGATGTGTTTGTTCTAAGCCTCAGGAAGCCGCTGGAGAAGTTTGGTTGGGGAGTTCCGAGATCTGATCTGGTTGTTTCAAGGTCATTCCGGTTGAAAGGTCATTCTGGTTTGGATCAGAGGGGAGCAAGAACTAGCCCTTCACCCTCCATTTCCTGAGTACTTACGACATGCCCAGTGCCCAGTATATTGAGATGAACAGGTCAGAGTCTTCTCCCTTCTTGGGCCACAGGTCTGGTGGGGAGAGAAGAAAGAGCAGACAATCCCAAGGCAGTGTGATAGGTGAGCACAGAGTGGGGACATCTGTCCCGTCCTTGGGGACTGGGGTGTCAGAGAAGGCCCCCCAGAAGAGATGATAACCAATGCCTCATGAAGGACCCGTCAGTCACCCAGGTGGACGTGCTCTCCAGGTGGGCGAGCAGCTTGTGCACAGCTTGAATACAACATATGTGGAGCTGCAGATAGAGCAGGGCGGCTAAATGGGGCATAGGGTGCTGGGGCAGTGGGGCCAGCTGCAGGCCTCCTGAGGCCCTTTATGTGGCATGCTAGGGAGAGAGAATTGAACGTAGGCTAAGAAAATCAGGGAGGCCTTCCTGAAAGAGGCAGACTTTGCTGCCCAGCACTTTCTTCAAGCAAACCCTGCACTCTAGGGGCTGATGGTCTACTGAATAGAAAATGTGGGTGAAACTTAAAAGCACGTAAAGCGCCAGGCTGTGGATCAGAAGGTCTGGTTTCTGCCGTGGCCCGCTAGCCTGTGTTGGGCACATCTGTGTGCAGGTCCCAAGGTCGGCTCTGGGAGGCGACAATGAACAGGATGGCAGGGTCGTGTCCCCCCCAAAAACAAGTGTGTCTGGTGAAGGAGACTGCGAACTGAGCACGATAAAGGGCAGGGCAGGGTCCTAACCTCAGCACTGTTGGCATGTTGACCAGACGGTTCATGGCTGAACATCCCATGCATTGTGGAATGTCCCGCTGCCCAGTGCTCCTGTGTGTGAGCAAGACCGTGGCGTGTCTTTGTAGAAAACACTTCGGTTGGGTACGCTTCATTCAGGCGTGAGCAATAGTGCCGTGGGCCATGGCTCAGTAAATATTAAAGTCTTTAAACAGAAACGAGGTTACATGTGGCTCCTGGGTGAGCCAAGTCGCCAGAGGCTGGCAGGAACTGCAGCCTGCATTTCCCCAGGAGCAGTGGCCCCATAGCGGCCAGGTCAGTGCCCAGGGCACCTCCAGGACGTGAGTAAGGATGGCCAGGGGTCCGCAGAAACCGGTCAGGAAGGGAGGGGCATGAGGCTGTCTGTGACCTTAACCTGAACATTTTCTTGTGTGTTCATCAGTAGCCTGTAGTACTTTTATGGTCATTTACCAAAGTCAGAGCGAAACACAGCATTCCTGACACAGTGGCGTCACGTTGAGTGGCCAGTTGTGTCACACGGGGCCAGGTGGGTGGTGTCAGGTAAATGCAGTTCAGTGTTTCCCGAGCTCTCCCAGCACTCACTCTCAGAGCTTCCCTGCCCCGGGCCTCAGTCTCCCCTTTTGCCACTGAATATTGGAGCCATTCCCATTTCCTGAAGTGCAGGGTGAGAAGGCAGTGGCTGCTTTACTTCTTTCAGCACACATCCTCGGTGCCAGCTTTCACTGTGTTCCTCAGTAGCACCTGCCAATCTTTCTGATGAAGAGAGGCCAGTGAGCCTGGCAGACAACAGGACCGGGCTGGGACTGAAGAATGTTAATTTGTTTGCATTTGTATCGTACCATTTACTCTTTTATTTCTGCCAAGGAATCCTTGCTTTCCCTTTGTGGTAGAGATGTGAGGTTTCCTTCACAATATATATTTACTTTTATCCTTAAGCAAATCATTAGGGAAAAGTGGGTGGGTTATGTTCTGGCAAGGCGATGTGGCCTTGCAGGTTTGCCTCTGGTGCCACCTGTACCACCAGCAGCATCCCCTCAGCATGCTCATCACTGACCTTGAGTCTTCCAAACCTGGCCCTCCGTGGCAAAGCGTGCAGTGGGTGCTGAATAGATGCCCACCATGGCAAAGCATGCAGTGGGTGCTGAATAGATGCCCTCCATGGCAAAGTATGCAGTAGGTGCTGAATAGTTATCCTCCATGGCAAAGCACGCAGTAGGTGCTAAATGGGTAATCTCTGTGGCAAAGCATGCAGTAGGTGCTGAATAGATGCCCTCCATGGCAAAGCATGCAGTGTGTAATGAAAAATCTCTTCCATGACAAAGCACACAGTGGGTGCTGAATGGATACCATCTGTGGCAAAGTATGCAGTAGGTGCTGAATAGTTGCCCTCCATGGCACAGCATGCAGTAGGTGCTGAGTGGATACTGTCGAAAGATGAATTAAAGAGCTTGAGGTTGTTCCTTGGTCCGCATGCCCCCGCCAAGCTCCCAGCTGGGAGAGAGCTCCGTGGCCCTGAGCACACCTCCCTGATGGTTGGGGCCCCTTGCTGAGTTCCTGCAGGGGCCTGGGCCGCACACCCCTACACCAGGGCTCCTCGGGCTGTGGCCAGAGAGCGGTGGCGGCATCGTCACCTGGAACCTGTGAGATACGCAGGGTCTCAGCCCCACGCCAGGCCCTCCGGGTCAGGAGGTGCAAGTTGGCAAAGTCCCTGGGGATTTGAGTGCACGTCCAGGTGTGCCCTGCCAGGCCTGCCAGGAACAGGTGGCAGGGCGGCTGTTGGTGCCAGCTGGCTGTCCCGTGGCGCCTGTGAGGCAGGCACAGTCTGGGTCTCTGGTGCCTCCCTTTGGGCATTCTTACCCCTTCCATACGAGCTGGGTGCCAGGTACCCATGCCACCACCTCCTCAGCCCTGGCCAGAACCCCTGCTAGCCAACCTTTCTCCCAGCCACGCCCCCCATGCCCCCAGGATTCAAGGGGCAAAAGGCAGGTAAGTTTCTAAAGTCCTCATTTGGCTTTGGGACAAGGCCGGGAGATAGGTGGCTGGGCAGCGCTAGGGCGGGGGGACAGATGGCAGGCCCACCTTGTACTGGTTTGCCCAGCACATTCCCCATGTCAGCACTGAAAGGCCCGTGTCCTGGGGAGCCCCTCAGCCCCAGACAAACCAGGACCCCAGTCACCCTTGGGATCAAACCAGCGTTTGACGCTGCCTGGTTGTCAGGAGGTGCCCTTAGAAGATGAAGAGAATTTGCTGGGCAGACATCGGGGGCTTTTGTGCATCCAGCAGAGGACTGAGGGCTTGACCTGGCTGGAGCCCCACAGGCCTGGGCTGGGTGAACTGTGGGGAGCGGGCAGGGAGGCAGGGCCCATGGGTCACTCCCACCCACACCCAACTCATGCGCACAGGCTGGCAGGGAACGAGCAGGACGAAGCGTCCGGGTGAAGGAGGGGGACGTTGAGGCTGGGTCCTGGGTTTCTTACTGTGGCCTTTAGGTAGATGTTGGGGTCATTTGGAGAGAGAGGGACCCCAGAGGAAGAGCAGGCAGGCGGGGGAAGGTGATGAATTTCACTTGGGACAGGGAGTTTGG
>PVIY010054563.1:0-14154 GCA_004026745.1 Myrmecophaga tridactyla
TCGTCTGTTGATGGACATTTTGGCTGTTTCCATCTCCTTGCAACTGTAAATAATGCTGCTATAAACATTGGTGTGCAAATGTCCGTTTGTGTCTTTGCCCTTAAGTCCTCTGAGTAGATACCTAGCAATGGTATTGCTGGGTCATATGGCAATTCTATATTCAGCTTTTTGAGGAACCGCCAAACTGCCTTCCACAGTGGTTGCACCATTTGACATTCTGTGGGTAGTAACTTTTGATTTAATGGTTTCCATGGAGGTGTGTCTCCATCTTTTCAAGGTGGGGTTGCTTTCTGGAGCCCTTTAAGAAGCCACCATTTTGGAAAGAGCTACAGAGCCAGGGTAGCCAGGGACCTTTGGAGATGAAGGAAAATGCCCTTGTGGGAGCTTCATGAAACAAGACGCCAGGAGAGAAAACTTTAGCAGATGCCGCCATGTTTGCCATGTGCCTTTCCAGTTGAGAGAGAAACCCTGAATGTCAATACCCTTCTTGAACCTAAGCATCTTCCCCTGGATGCCTTAGGTAGACATTTTTATAGCCTTGCTGAAATTTGGACATTTTCACGGCCTTAGAATTGTGAATTCACAATTAAAAAACACAATTAAAAAATTAATAAAACCCCCCTCAACTTTCCCCATTTGGAGAATTCCTCAAATTCTCGCAGGCAGTGGGGACAATCAAATCAATAGGCTGAGCCCTCGATCTTGGGGTTTGCCCCTATGAAACTTATCCCTGCAAAGGATAGGCTAAGCCTATTAAAATTACACCTAAGAAAACAGAGTCAAGAGGTTATCCTGGAGTTTATTCTTACGCATTAAATAGATATCACCTTGTTATTCAAGATGTAATGGAGAGGCTGGAGGGAACTGGGACAGCTATCTGCACACCAGTGCTCATCTCAGCGTAGTCACCATAACCAAAAGGGGGAAGCAACCCAGGGTCCATTAACAGATGATGGAGAAACCAATGTGGTCCATCCACACGATGGCACATTACTCAGCAGTGAAGAGAAGTGCCGTGCTGCGCTCGCCACAACACAGATGAGCCCGGAAGACGTCACATGGAGTGGAAGAAGCCAGACCCAAGAGACAAATGTTGTATGCTATGTCTTTCATGAAATGCTTAGCAAGGAAATTCATAAAGACAGAAAGCAGAATTGTGGTTACTAGAGAAAGAGAGGAATGAGGAGTTATTGCTAAATGAATAGGAGCTTTGATTTGGGATGATAAAGTCTGGAAATACATAGTGATAGGGTTACACATTATTGTCAATGGACTTAAAGTAAAAAACTAGTCACTTAAAACAGTTACCATGATTTTATGTTATGTATATTTCAACACAATTAAAACTACATCAATTTTTTTTAAGTAGAAAAAAAAATTAGGCCAAGAGTCACCCCCAGAGAACCTCTTTTGTCTCTCAGATGTGGCCTCTCTCTCTAAGCTGACACAGCAAGTGAACTCACTGCTCTCTCCCCCTTAAATGGGATATGACTTGCAGGGGTGTAAACCTCCCTGGCAACATGGGACAGAAATCCTAAAATGAGCTGGGACTTGGCATCAAGGGACTGAGAAAGCTTTCTTGACCAAAAGGGGGAGAGAGAAATGAGACAAAATAAAGCAAAAGTGGCTGAGAGATTTTAAACGGAGTCGAGAGGTTATCCTGGAGGTTATTCTTATGCATTGCATAGATATCCCCTTTTAAGTTTATGGTATATTGGAGTGGCTAGAGAGAAGTACCTGAAACTGTAGAACTGTGTTCCAGTAGCCTTTTCTTGAAGATGACTGTATAATGATACAGGTTTTACAATGTGACTGACCGTGTGATTATGAAAACCTTGTGTCTGATTGTTGCTTTTGTCTAGGGTATGGACAGATGAGTAAAAAATATGGATAAAAAATAAACAAATAATAGGGGGAACAAAGGCTAAAATAAATTGAGTAGATTGAAATACAAGTGGTCAATGAGAGGAGGGGTAAGGGGTATGGGATGCATGGGTGTTTTCTTTTTCCTTTGTTATTTCTTTTTCTGGTGTGATGCAAAGTTTCTAAAAAATGATCATGGTCATGAATATACAACTATGTGATGATAATGTGAGCCACTGATTGTGCACTATGTATAGAATGTTTGTACGCCAGGAATGTTGTATGTTTATTTGTTAAAGTTTACAATAAAAATATTATAAATAAATAAATACCCCATTAAAACAACCATTCTGTTTCTAGTGTATTGCATTCCAGCAGGTAGCAAACTAGAACACCTTCCCCGACTCCTCAGTTGGCCTCTCCCTCCCCACGACTCCTATAGCACACACTGGCCCTTAGCTGCCTTGCTGTTTTTTACCCTTTACATCCTCTTCCACTGGACCCCTTGACACTGGCGACTGTGCTACAGATCTCTTCTGCTCCACCCAGCACCCAGCTCAATACCATGCCCAACTAGTGACAAAGTCCTGTTGGTTCTCCTGCTTAGCTTTCCTCAGCTCTATCCCTTCCTCATTGCCTATTCCTAAAAAGCCTGCATCTGGGGCATCTTCACTTCTTCAGTGGAATATCGCAAGGTTGCTGTGATCGTGTTGTGTCAGTCAGGGGCTTCCAGCTGCAAGTAACAGAAAACTCAAGGCAAAGTGGCTTAAACAATGAAGAAAATCTATTATTTTTATTAAAAAGAAAATTCTTTTTCCAGAAGGCACCCCTTACCACCACCACCACCACCACCCCCAGAAGACATTTCTTCAGGATCCTTTGGCCAGGATTAAGCCACACGCCCATGCCTGAGCAGAGGAGGTTGGAATAGCTGGGAAAGCTAGCATTGAGCATTTTCAATCTCTTTAGTGGGATGCAGGCTCTGTCAGCAAGGAAGGAGAAAAGGGTGAAGGGGCAGTGCCTATTAGGGTAGGGAACCAGTTATGTCTGTCAGACTTTCTGCCTTGGGTCTCCCTACCTTTAATCCATTCTTGACACTGCCACTCTTCACTCATTGTAGTGGTCAGGTTTGGTTAGGTCATGCTGCAGTAACAAATAACCTTCAAATATCAGCACCATTGTACCACCTGGACTGTCATTTGACACAGCAACAGAGGAGAAGAGAAAGAAGGAAGAGATCTGCATTAGCTCTTAAATGCTTCCACCCGAAATGGATACATATCAATTCTGCTCATGTTTTGTTGGCTAAAACAAGTCACATAGCCACCTACCTTTCAAAAGGTAAAGAAATACAATCATCCTTTGGACCTGGTGAGCCTGCAGTAACAGTTACCATATTTAACAAGTCTTTATTTGAGCATCTACTACATGCTAGCCAATGTTCAAAGTGCTAGAGAGCATTTGGGAAAGAAAACAAACTATTCTGAAAGCATTTACAGTCTGGAAGGAATGTCAACTCCTTCCTTTATGTCCACAAGATAACATAGAAAGATTTTACATGTACGATGTCTTTATATTCTTATGTGCGTTTGAAAAACCTGGCTGTCTTGCTGAATACATTTTAAATTCTTAACCATGTCTTATACCCCTTCTTTTAAACCTAGTATCTAGAATGGTGCCTGGCAGTAGTAGAAACATAATAAATATTGTTGAATCATGCATGAGATTAGATGGGCTCAGCGGAAAGGAGCAGAAAGCCCAAACCGATGGTGGCTTAAACAGAGTTTGTGCGTTCACATAGCAAGAAGTCTGAAGGTCAGCAGCTGCCGGGATTGGTTCCTCCATTCAACAAGACCCAGACTCTTTCCAGCCTCTGATATCCTAAGTTTGTTGGCTTTTCTTCCTTGTGATTGTGCCTCATGGTGACAACATTGCTGCCACAACTCCAAACAACACATTCATACTTAAGGTGGCAAGAAGTAGAAGGGGCAGCAGGAGGGACTCACGCCTGGTGACTGACTGTCCCTTATATCAGGGAACAAAAGTTTCCCCAGAGACCATTCAATAGATGTCCTTTACTTCTTATGTGGACCATGTGTCCACCCCAAGTTTCAAGTGAGGCTGTAGATGAGAATATCTGGATTTCCAGTCTCTGTGGTTGGAGATGGCAAAGAAGGGGCTGGGATTTGGTTTCGTTAGCCAACCCAAAAAGTTCATTACAAGTGAAGAATACGTGCTCAATAAATATTTCTCAGTAGAGGTTCAGAGGCTATTTTTTTTTTTAAATTTGTATATGGGCAGGAGGCACCAGGGATCGAACTCCAGACCTCCAGCACAGCAGGTCGGAGCTCTGCCTGCTGAGCCACGGCAGCTGCCCTCAGAGGCTATTTTTTTTATGATCTGGTTCTTTATTTTTCATAACATATGAAGGACCCTTAATCATTGTCAGGAATAACGAATACTGAGCACATCTGTTTATGCCAGGTATTGTGCCAAGTAAGTATTATGAATTTACTCATTCAATCCTTACAACCCTATGACATAGGTATGACCAATCACTATTTTACATATGAAGAAATTGAGGCCCAGAGTAGCTAAACAACTTGTCCAACTTGTTCATTCATCAGCTTAGTATATGATGAAACAGAGATTTGAACTTAAGTGGCAGAACCTAAGGTCCTGGCAAGCCCAGAGCCCTTGCTCATATCCTAGAACTTAAAATCCAGAGGGGAACCTAGAGCTTATCAGATCCGAGCTGTTTATTTTCATGGTGCTGAAACAGAGACACAGAGACCTGAGGTGATCAGTTCAAGGTCACACAGCAAGCCCAAGTCCAGGCACAAACCTGGAAGTCCTGACCTCCAGCCACGGTTCTTTCTATTGTGTTGGGCTCCCTCCACTTGGAAACCTCACATTGATTCATTCATCATTTTAAAGACAAAATGCCAAACTTGGGATGCCATTGACTGTTCAATTAAGGCTTGGCAAATGAGAACAAGTTGTTTTTATTTTTGGAGCCAAAACTTGGTGATACATTGATTCAAACTCTTTTACCCAGTTCAAAGGAAGTTCCAGTCTGCAAAATAATTTTCAATTCTCAAGTGCTGAGAGGAAGGAAGGAATGAGATAGATGGTCAGTGCCTCTAGTTGTGCCTTACTGAGATTACTTCAAATCCCAAGCTCATGAACCAGAAATGCTTTCTTGGTAGTTTTTAAACATGCCCTGAATAATACACCTTGGGGATTGCTTGAAATGGTAGAATATGTCCATGTTCAAATTCCACTTCCACCATTCCAACAATCCAGAGCCACTGTAAAAACTAAACAGAACTTTTGCACAGGACATGTTTATCATGTGACAGTATCTTCTCTATGAGCAGCTAGCATGAAATGGGACTCAGTAAATTTAGTCCCCTTGCCCCTTCTACTTCTCCTTCAGGTTTGTTGGACTGAAACGTAGCCAGCACCAAGTTAACAAGTGGCACTGACCTTGCCCATAGCTTGTATTGTTTAGAAGGATGGAGTCCCTTCTGCCAACAGAATTCAAGCATTTTTGGAGGAAAACTTTGCTTCAAATGAGGTCATTTTGGTGTGGTAGTTGAGATACTTAGAGAGGAAAGGTCATGAGCTGAGCTTTTGAGTCAAACGGAACTTGAATTTAGGCTCTGCTACTTACTGGTTATTTAACTTCCTTGTGATTCAGTTTCTTTCTCAATGCAATAGAGGTAAGGCCAGTATATACCTCCTGGAGTTGTGAGGATTAGATGAAGTAATAAGTGCAGAACACCAACGAAGGCTCTGTCACGTGATAAACACGTCCTATGGATTCACTACAGCTTTGTCTGACCCACAATCTCTTCTCCCAGCGATTTTCATCTGAGCATCTAGTGTGGCTTAGACTAAACATTCTCATTGTTTCTTTTAAGTGTGAGGACAATTGGGCAAAGGGCTCTATATTAGTTAGGGTTTGCTAGAAAAACTGAATCAACAGGAAACACTCACAAATATAAAATTTTTAAAAGTGTCTCACATAACCATGGGAACGCAGAGTTCAAAATCCGCAGGGCAAGCTGTGAAGCTGACGATGCCGATAGAGGGTCTGGATGAACTCCACAGGAGAGGCTCGCTGGCCGAAGCAAGAAGAGAGCCTGTCTCTTCTTAATCTTCCTTAAAAGGCTTCCAGTGATTAGATTGAGCATCACTCCTTGCAGAAGACACTCCCCTTGGCTGATTACAAATGAAATCAGCTGTGGATGTTACTGACGTGATCATGACTTAATTCTATGAAATGTCCTCATCACAACAGACAGACCAGCACTTGCCCAACCAGAAAAACAGGTACCACCACTTGGCCAAGTTGACACATGAACCTGACCATGACAGGCTCTCCCACCAGCACCCATGTGTCCCCCACCATCACCCATGTGTTCCTGGAGTTCAGTCTCTGGCTTGTAAAATTCACAGGTCAGGTGCCCCCTGGCCTGAGATGTCTGTTAAGTACTGTCACCCAAACTTGTATCTGGAACCCTTAAGTAACTAAGACTGACAAAAAGCAACAATTTAGTAAAGGTTTAGAAACTTATAACTTGAATTTGAGAATGAAGAACTCTTTCAAGTTCTTTTAGGATCTCCACCCAGATTAAGAAGAACCAACTAGGAAGGAATATAATTCTCATTGGGCAAACTTGAAGAGTCCCTGGGCTTGTCTTCCCCATCCTGATCCCTCTTGGAGACAAAATGACACCCCTTCTTCCAGCTATTACTTATAATGAGTTCGCCGACCATCTACACTCAGAAAGAAATTCATCCAACAAATATGTGCTAAGCACCTCCCGTGTACTGGTTGTTGGTGCTGGAATAGAGCTGTGGACAGGAGACAAAGCCATGCCCTAACGGGGCTGACATCTGGCAGGGGAAGGGGGAAGACAGAAGTAAACATATAAAATCTATTGTAGAGCTGTTGGGGTTGGTAGAGAGTCAGATTTAACAGGGTTGGGGTTTTGCCAAGCGAATATGATCCAGTGAGAGAGGGATAGGGGAGGGGAAGACATAGACAAGATAGGAGTTGCAATCCCTGACTTTCTGTTTTGAGAAACAGAAAGCCTCTCAAATCAGCATAAATGAGGTAGGCCCTTGTATTGTCTAGGGTTCTTTAGAAAAACAGAATCAGCAGGCAATATCTGTAAATATAAAATTTATAAAAGTGTCTCACACAACCATGGCGATGTAGAGTCCAAGGTCTGTAGGGCAGGCTGCAAGGGAGCAACTCCAATGAAGGTCCTCAAAGAACTCTCAGGAGAGGCTCACCAGCTAAAGTAGGGAGAGTGATTGTCTCTTCTGAATCCTCCTTAAAAGTCTTCCTGTGATTAGACTAAGCATCACTCATTGCAGAAGACACTCCCCTTAGCTGACTGCAAATGCAAACAGTTGTGGATGCCGCCAGTGTGGTCATGATTTAAGTCCATGAAATGCCCTCATAGCAACCGACAGGCCAGTGCTTGCCCGACCAGATGAATGGGCACCACCACCTGGCCAAGTTGACACACAAACCTTAACATGACCACCCTTGATTAATTCATATAACTGGGAAAAGAGGGAGGGAGCCAGGCATGGGGTCAACGGGAATCTGGCATCAGTGGTGACATCATCTCTAGTTTCTCTTTCTATCACTGATGGGATTTAGGCTGGGAAAGGAAGGAAGTGAGGATTTGAAGGAGGTGGTGAGGTCAGTGGACTGGGGCATCCTATGGGGTGAATCTTGAGAGGATGAGCTAAAAAGATGTTTGAAAGTGAGATGTTGGAAGATTTTGAGCTTATCTGGGGGGCTGAGTGGCAGAGGCAGGGGAAGTCAAGCTCACTGAAAGAGAGGAGGTCAGGGCACACTGGCTAAGAGGATGGTGAAATCACCAAGCATCCAGGTAAGAGGGAGCTGGAAAGAGGACAGAGAGGTGGAGGAATATTTAAAGTGGTGAGGTGGTGAGTGCAGGGAGGCAGCTCTGAATCTGGGATGGTGCAATGGGGTTTGTAAAGACATATTTTGTTTGTTTGTTTGCTGTTTTTAAAAATATTTTTATTGACAAATCTTTACACACATACATGGTGTACAATCAGCGGCTCACAATATCATCACATAGTTGTATATTCATCACCAAGATCATTTTTAGAACATTTGCATCACTCCAGAAGAAGAAATAAAAAGAAAAAAGGAAAAACTCATACATCCCACCATATCCCTTACCCCTCCCTCTCATTGACCACTAGTATTTCTATATACCCATTTTTTTATCCTTTATTCCCCTATTATTTATTTATTTATTCATCCATGTAAATACATATTTAATAGCACAGTGTAACTTTCACATTTGGGGAAAATCCTGATTGTTTTTACAATGAGACCTACAGAAAGGAAGAGAGCTGTTTAAGTTCTGAAAAGCAAGCCTGATGCAAGAAGGAATGAAGTTGTGAGGTGTGCAATTAGGCATATGAAACTTAAGGGCTGTATGTTGAATGAAATGTCAGGAATAAAAAGACAAATATTATCATGCCTCACTCATATGGACTAACTTTAATATAAAAACTTGATGAACTGAAGTCGAGAGCATGGGTTATCACGATGAGGCCTATTGTAAAGGGTCCTAGATTGTAAGCTCTTACAGCAGTCACGTCTATTCCAGAAGTGGAACTGTTAATTCTAAATTCTGAAATACTGAGCTGTTTGTATATAACCTGTCCATTCCCAGAAATTGTGGGTGTCTATGTGACACCTGAGATTCAAAGTTAGAACTCTGAAGCTATGAAAGTCAACAGTACCCCATACAACAACTGTTTAAAAAATTGAAAAAAGGATCAGATTTTGGGTAGAGATATGAATAAAGCTGATCTGGATAGGACTAAGGTTGGTACTGAGCAAAGGATGATATTGTCCATATTTCAAAACTTCAGCTTCTGTGTGATCCCAAAAGGAGAGATGTTTATTTGGTGCAAAATTTATATTTTGGGTAGTGCTTTTCCTAATTTAACTTGTATGGTCAGTTTAGCTGAACACCATAATCACATGGAATCTTGAATAAGGTGTGAGATTTTGTTGGTTTGTCTAGATTAGAGAGATGTCCTGATAACCCCCAGAGTGATTTGACAGTGAATAAAGAAGTATTTGCAAAGTCCCCTTAGGAGACTGGGGAGATAGGAGGAAATATTCAACTTCCCCATTTGGAGAATTTCTGATATTCTTGCAAGCAGTGGGGACAACCAAGTCAATAGACTCAGCCCTCAATCTTAGGGTTTGGCCTTATGAAACCTATCCCTGCAAAGGATAGGCTAAGCCTTCTTAAAATTAGGCCTAAGAGTCACCCACGGAGAACGTCTTTTGTTACTCAAATGTGAGCTCTCGCGCTCTCTCTAAGCTGAAGCGGCAAGTGAACTCACTGACCTCCCCCACTATGTAGGACATGACTCCCAGGGGTGTCAATCTCCCTGCAACGTGGGACAGAACTCCAGAGATGAGCTGGGCCCCGGCATCAAGGGATTGAGAAAGTCTTCTTGACAGAAAGGGGAAGAGAGAACTGAGACAAAATAAAGTGTCAGTGGCTGAGAGATTTCAAACAGAGTTGAGAGGTTATCCTGGAGGTTATTCTTACGCATTATATAGATATCCTGTTTTAGTTTATGGTGTATTGGAGTGGCTGGAGGGAAGTACCTGCAACTGTTGAGCTGTGCTCCAGTAGCCTTCATTCTTTTTTTTTTTAATTTTTAAATTTTTTTAAAAATATGACAACAAAAACACAAACCTTCTTAACATATGATCATTCTGTTCTTCATATATAATCAGTAATTCACAATATCATCACATAGTTGCATATTCATCTTCATGATCATTTCTTAGAACATTTGCATCCAGTAGCCTTCATTCTTGAAGATGATTATATAAAGATCTAACTTTTACAGTGTGACTGTGTGATTGTGAAAACCTTGTGTCTGATACTCCTTTTATCTAGGGTATAGGCAGATGAGTAAAAAAAATATGGATAATGAGTAAAAAACTATGGATAAAAATAAATAAAGAATAGAGGGTATAAGGGGTAAAATAAATTGGGTAGATTGAGATACTAGTGGTCAATGACAGGGAGGGATGAGGTGTATGGGATATATGAGTTTTTTCTTTTTATTTCTTTTTTCGGAGTGATGCAAGTGTTCTAAAACATGATCATGGTGATGAATCTACAACTATGTGATGATGTTGTGAGCCACTGATTGTACACCATGTGTGGAATGTATGTGTGTGAAGATTTGTCAATAAAAAAAAAATATATATATATATTTTAAAAGCATGTCTTAGTTTTAAAAGATTGAGGAATACTTAGGGTCTCCTTGTTTCAATGAGGAGAGGTTCAAAGCTGGAAGCCAAAGGGATATTGCTGTAATTGTATAAGCTGGTGGGAAGCTTTTTATGTTTTTATGGATGAAGGACCTTCCTGACATCCCCACAATAATATCTAGCAGATCATTTAATATTCTTTATTACTGTCATATATTGAATGTCATTGCTTCAATAAACAGGAGTTAAGAAAATGGGCTTGGCCTGAGTTTAAATCCCAGTTCTGCTCCACACTGTTCATTTAACAGGGATTATAATAACCCCATCAGTTTCTGAGAAGAAAATGAGCTAATGGCTGTAGAGTTTGCCTGGAGTGTTGGGCAGACTCAAAAAATGTTGGCTAGATCATCTATCTAATTTCTCTAATCTTTGTTGGCAAAGACCAAACAAACAAAAATAGTCTTCCAAGGCCCTGTGCCATTAGTACTTCTGTTTATGGAGTGGTAGCCAGAGAGCAAAGTTGTAAGGTCAGTGTGCTCGTTTGAATCCATTATGTATCCCAGAAAAGCCATGCTTTCAATTCTGACCTAATCTTGTGGGAGCAGCTGTTTCTTTTAATCCTGATTCAACACTGTAGTGTGAAACTTTTGATTAGATTTTCTCTAAGAGATGTGACGCACCCACTTGTGGGTGTGACCTTTTGGTTAGAGGGAGATGTGACTCCACCCATTCCAGGTGGGTCTCGATTAGTTTACTGGGGTCCTTTAAAAGAGGAAACATTTTGGATAAACAACAGAAGCCTCAGAGTCAGCAGAGAGTGCAGATGTAGACACTTAGAGAACAGAAACTTCAGAGAACAGAAACACAGATATTTGGAGACACTTGGAGCTCAGCAGACGTTGCCATGAGATGCTAGGCAAGCCAGAACCTGGAGAGAGCCAAGGGAAGCCAAGAGATGAAAGCCACCCCTGGAGAAGCAAAGTGAGGACCCCCACAGGAACAGAGGCTGAAGGCGATGGAGCCCAGAAGCAAGGGACCAGCAGATGCCAGCCATGTGACTTCACAGCTGACAGAGGATTTCCTAACCCATCAGCCTTTCTTGAGTGAAGGTAACCTCTTGTTGGTGCCTTCATTTGGACACTTTCACTTTCTTAGAACTGTAAACTTGTAACTTATTAAATTTCCCTTTATAAAACCCGTTTCATTTCTGGTGTATTGCATTTCAGCAGCGTGCAAACTCACCAGTCAGCTATTTCTTGGCTAATTGCATTTCATTAGCCCTGGGGGAAGAGACAGTCCTGGGAGATAGGGGTCCTGGGTTGCAGTTCTGTCCCAGCAAAGTAGCCAGAGTCTGTGGCAGGGTGGCCCTGCTGGGAGAAGGGGAGAAATGCCTCCAATCTGGGGAAAGTCACGGAATGAGGGGAATTTGCTGGAAAAAGGCAGGTACAGGGCCAGAGGGGAGCAAAACCCATCTTGCAGTCTTATCTAAATATCTCAAGAGAATCCCATGTAAGAAGCTTACAGATCTGCTCCACCATGTATCTATGCATTTTACTATCTATATACTAAGTTATTAATTGCAGAATTGACAGTAGTAAAAAAATTGGAGGCAACTCAATGTCATGAATAAGGAACAGGTTAACTAAATCAGGAAATTTTTGTCTGAGGAAGCAGTCTTATGGAGGAGGAGAAAGTTCTTCCCACTCTGATCTGGAACAATCACCAAGATATATTGTAAAATTTAAGTAAAAAATGCAATGTGTCTAATCAGGGAGATGAAAATTAAAACCATAATGAAATGGGGTGCAGGGGTAGTTCAGTGGTTAGCCCGCCTTCCATGCGGGAGACCCGGGTTCGATTCCCAGACTGTGCACCACCACTACTCCCCCCCACAAAAAAAAACCTATAATGAGAAAAAAAACCCAATGAGTGACGAGTTCACACATAGTGGTCAGGAAATTTGAAACACTGATAATTTCAAGGAAGTGGAAGAAGATTCTCAGATACTGCTGGTGGGTGAATTGACACAACTACTTTGAAAAATAACTGGGCATTAGACACTGAAGTTGACAGCATGCATTCCCCAGAACCCTGCAACGGCCCTGGAGAAAACTAACCCCAACACCAGGACAAACGATTGAAAAAGTCCAGCGCTTCTTAGAAGCAACAAACTGGAAGCAGTCCAAATGTTCTTAAGTAGCACAATGAAAAACTGTGGTGTCTTCATGTGGTGGAATTCTACACGAGAGGAAATTATATGCAGCCAAGTGTATCAGCGTGACCCAGTCTCGGGACAATGACCTTAGATGGGATAAAAGCAAATTGCAGATGACTACATACAATATTACCCTTTCGATTCAAAATTTTAAAAAGTGAGAAACTAAATGATACTGAATGTGACATGACCACTCAGCAGGAGTATGAAGGAAAGCAGGTGCCAGGAAAATAAGTGTAAAATACAAGACAGTGTTTGGGAGAGATGAGGGTGGGATGGGGAAGGAGCAAAAGGAGGATTTTAAAAGCTTCTGCTTCTTAGTGTAGGACAGGTAGTGGGTCCTGGGTTGGCCATTGTATAATGTATTTTTAAAAATTTATATATCTTTTATGGCTCTTAGTTTTGCATCTATTTAATCTTAAATTAAAAAACAGCTTTAAAAGGTGAGGCTCCGATTACTATGTCACCAATTGTATAAAAAGGGAGGTAATGTGTGTGTGTGTGTGTATCCCCTTTTCAAATATGCATACATATGTACATAAGCTTGTATCAAAGTATCTTTGGAAAGCTACATATGCAACTTTGTCACCTCTGGGGAGAGGAATGGAGAGGCTAGGGGCAAAGGGAAACTTTCTCTTCTGTTTTTTAAAATTTGAACCATGGTAAAGCAATTGAAATTAAAATATAAAATAAAATTTAAAGAGAGTGAGGGAGGCTGAGTGAGGAAAGGGGAAAGAGAAGGGAGAGAGGGAGGGCGGGAGGGACCAGGGCCGGTGGGGAGGAGCAGGAGGAGGAGAGGTACTGGCCACACTCCAGTTGCCAAAACCTTTAGGCCGTGCCCAGAGCCACGACTGCAGCCAGTGGTGGGCAGCCTGCCCAGGGGAGCCTCTGACCTCACCCCACCACCGGGGCCCAGGCCCAGATCCTGCGCTTAGGCCTAAGGACAGGGCCAGCTTCACACAGTTGCCCAAGTGGACCCTGGCAAAGCAGGCTTTGGGTCCAGAGCTTCCAAGCGAGGCCTGCTCGGGTCTCCTTCCCTGACGTAGTCTCCTTATCTCAGACCTTCACCCCACCTGCGATCTGTGCAATTCCTCTGAAGGCATTTAAGAGTCTTCTGAGCTTTAATCCTGGATGACCCATGAAATGTGTGTCTTTGACCCCAAGGTCAGCCTATAGCTAATGGCCCTTTTCATCCCCCTTTTAATCCTCCCTGCAAGGACTCAGTGTCCTTTGCTATATTGCCTCATCAAAACCTGCTCACAGAGTCTTTATTCATACTGGGATACCAGGGGCTTAAAGGGAAAGGGAGCCACTCAAACTGGGGTTGCTAGCATGTCTCTGTTCTAGTTTACTAGCTGTTAGAATGCAATATGCCAAAAATGGAATGGCTTTTGAAAAGGGGATTTTAATAAGTTACAGTTTTACAGTTCTAAGGCTGAGAAAATGTCCCAATTAAAACCAGTCTATAAAAATGTCTAATCTTAGGCATCCAGGGAAAGATACCTTAGTTCAAGAAGGCCAATGAAGTTCAGGGTTTCTCTCTCAAGTGAGAAGGCGCATGGTGAACACAGTCACAGTTTCTCTCTCAGCTGGAAGGGCACATGGCAAACACGGCGTCATCTGCTAGCTTTCTCTCCTGGCTTCTAGTTTCATGAAGCTTCCTGGGATGCATTTTCCTTTTTCATCTCCAAAGCACTGGCTGATGGACTCTCTGCTTCGTGGTGCTGCAGCATCCTCTGCTCTCTCTGAATCTCCTTCATTC